>OZ014445.1:12452518-12523041 GCA_963966035.1 Acleris laterana | reverse complement strand
AATACAATCATGACGGCGTTAAAAACGCCAAAGAATCACCCAGCCCTCAAAATCGGTTGGACGTCCATAGTTGTGCAAACGAGAACCAACCCACAAAGATTTGGCAATAAAATGTCAACTGTCATGCCCAATACTGTGGGTTGGTTCCAGTTTGCAAAATCGTTGTGGGTTGGTTCCCGTTTGCAAAACTACGTCCAGTTTATGAAAGCCCTAAGTTTGGCTACAGCACGGCTAGCACATGTTGTCCGTGTCATGTTGGTCGCTCGAATCTCCCTTTCTTACTTCTGCACAGTTAACGACGCACTGAGCGACAAGCGAAAAATACAAGATGTGCTACCCGTGCTGTAATGTTTATGATTGCAAGAGATGTGATATGATCAATTGAACAATTTATTGTTTCCACTCAGCATTATGTAAAAGTTCCTAATTACGAGTACATAAAGTATGGGCCGTGGTATGACGCCGGAACTTCCTATGTGTGAAAGTCTTAAAAAGTAAGTTTAACTTAATGTATTTAATGTTTTGTATGGGTGTCCGTCTGTTCGCATAACAACTATTGTCCTAACACATTACCACAGAATAAGTAATAGTACAAGTACAGAAGCGACTCTCTGTGACAGCAAACATGCGAATTTAAACCTATTCAGAACGCGGGAACGATAATAATACAAGTGCACGCACGGAAGTGACCTTGGTTACATTTTTGCGATCGATAGTGGGGGCGCCCCTAACGAGGCAAAATGCACCTTAAATCTGCGCTGCGAGAGTCTGTATTATTTCGCCCGTCATGAGCTTTACTGACTCCGCCCACCTCCCAGGGCTGGCACTTACTTGTACTATTTCTTTCCGTGGCTGTTGTAAGAAAACAAATTGAATTTATGATAGTTTGTAGTTTTTTTATGTAGTTCTTACTTAAATGACGAGAAAAAATTGTTCATGACTGGAGGGCTGGCAAAAGTTGTCCGCGACTTGTTTGTTGTTTGCTCCGATCTCCCTTTCCATCTAAGTAATAAGACGTAGTTTACTAGTATTAACCTTCAAAATATATGTTAATTTAATTATTTACTTTTTGGCATTTTGCTGTAATGTGATAAATGCCAAATTTTTAGTTTTATTGAATCCCGACTGTGCTAATACTGTTGCACACCTGTAATTGGTACTAACTATTTAACTATTTTCTTTATACATATGTTTTGTATTTGTATTTGTTTGTACAACTATTGGTGTGTCTAATTGAATAAATAAATAAAATAAACAAATCAATATAGACCTTAAAACTTTTTGTTTGTTATAAACTCAAGTACTATCGTTACCTACTCAGTTACTTAGAAAAGCTACCATTTGTTTGTGTTTACCTAAGTTTGTGTGTTGTGTTTACCTAATATCCAGCACACGCTGACCTTGCTTTAGCAGGCAGTTACTAGTACTGGGAGATCTACTTACTTACACTGAACGCTGTTTAAGGCAAGTAGATAACTGGTTTTTGGTCCGAATAAGTTAAAAACTACGAAACTGCGGACGGGTCGTTAATAAAATAAATAATATTATACCACTCTTTTTGCGACGAGGATTCAAAACTGTAGGTACGGATTGTGTCAGTAATTAAGTCCAGCTACTCGTAACTACCTATCTAGATCGAAGTTATTAATAATATTAATAATAATCTTACCTTTCGTCATCCTGAGGCAGGTTAAAAAAAGATAATTCGACATTGGAGTTATTATTTAATCACCCGTATGCGATGCAGTACTTTTTGCCTTTTCGATTAGTCATATTCGTATAAGTGCGTATTCAAACAAAAACTTTGGCAGCGCACGGCGGCGCGCGTCGAGACGAGCGCTCGCGTGACACTCAACTGATTCGCCCCTTGCAAGGGGCAGCACATTTTGAAGGCGATAGCGCGGAGTGTCACCGGCCTGACATTACCCATAAAATTGATGCTCATTTTTTTGGCTTAAATTTAACTATGGCATAATTGTTCCCTGTCATAATTATACGGAGTCATGAAAAATTGGTGTTAATATTGTAGGATGTAATACATTTTTTAGTCATATATTGATAATTATAATTATTTTCAGTAATTATTGTAAACATGTACCAAGCATGTTGTTGTATGTATCAAGCTATAATAAAAAAAAAAAGCAACGAGCAACCACTTCATGACCATTATAAAGTATGGTTCAATAATTATATGCGCATCAAATTTATGCGCGTTAGGGCCGGCGCTGACTGCCGGCATGGCACGGCGTGTCATGGCAAAGGATTTCGGTACTGATATAACTATTTTTAATCTTATTACCATGAGTATAGAATTCATGTTACTTTATTTTGACACAACGATGCCGAGGGAGGCCGTGGTAGGACAGAACGTGCCTAAGCATTCCACGGGATGCCGCGGAAGGCCGTGTTATCCTTCGGAATGCTGCAGCACAACTTACCGTGCCATCCTGTGCCGTGCCGGCAGTCAGCGCCGGCCCTATTGTTGTTGCTTGAGTGGCTGGGTCGACAGCAGGATGCCACAGCATACCGCGGAATGCCGTAGCGGCCTTCGGGATGCCACAGCATAATTTGCCGTGTCATGCCAGCAGGATGCCAAGGCATGCCGCGGAAGGCCGTGTTATCCTTCGGAATGCTGCAGCACAACTTACCGTGCCATCCTGTGCCGTGCCGGCAGTCAGCGCCGGCCCTTACACAACATGTTCTTAAACATTGGGATTAAAAACGTTATGCGCATAAATGTATGACGATTTACATTTATGCGTAATGATGAGTAGGACGAATCCACGTAAATATAACTTCAAACTTTATGCAACCTGACCCCTATTTGAATGTGTATAAAATAAGATATAAAAAAACTTATCATGAATTTTTGTATTTTTGTGTGAGTGTGTATGTTTATAATGAATAAACTCAAAAACAATGTGCCGATTTAAAAAATTCTTTCACCATTGGAAAGCTACATTCACCATCAGTGACATCTATAGGCTATGTTTTATTTTTCTGCGGAGTCGCGCGCAACAGCAAGTATATTATAATTATTTTCGTGCACATTGAACACCCTGGGAAATTATGTATCTAATAACTAGTGAACGGGATTGAGTGGGGGATTCGATATTTAGAATTTGATTGTACTTAATTGTAAATTGCCCCTTTTTAGGAAACTAGGAACCCTTATAGTTTCGCCATGTCTGTCCGTCCGTCCACAGCCTAGCTCAGAGATTCTTAGTGCTAGAGAGTTGTAATTTGGCACGAATATACATATTAGTCACGCCAACAAAAAAAACTTGAAAAAAATATTTTTTTAGTGTACCTCCCCTATACGTAACGTGCGGATGTAATTTTTTTTTCTCGTCTACAAACGAGTATGTGTCGTAGGATAGGTCTTTAATAGTACATTGTGTATTAAGGGTGGTAAAGAAAGAATTACAAACGAGAGTCTGTTAGAAGCCCGAAGCCGAAGGCTGAGGGCTTTAATGACTCGAGTTTTGTATTTCCTTTACCACCCGTGTAACATACAATGTTTTTCATCACAATTGCGAGGAAATGAAATAAAATCCGACAAAAGATTATATTTTTAACTTATTAGCGGCAGACTAGATGTGTCATTGTCTGTGACTTACCACAGATAATGTCAAACGTGTTCGGAGTCCGATTCTAGTGACAGTCGAGATCAATAGTTTATATGCGAGATTTTTAGGAAATTGTATGCAACTGACATTTAATCTCGAACGAAACTTCATATCGAATGGCACAAGAATTGGGATCCTGGCGTATTGTGATAGTTTGAGTCCACGTATAATATTTAAAAAAAAAGCTATTACGCACTTTAGTTACGTAATGGTAAAAAAAGGCCCGCGGGTATTATTTTGGATTTACGGTCGATTTTTCTAGTATGTTAGGACACTATTTACGAGCAAGTGTGATGAAATAGTACATTACTTAACAAGGGCTGTAAAAGAAAGAAAGCCCGAAATCGCAGGTATTTGAGACCCGAGCCGTAGGCGAGGGTTGTAAATATGCGATAGAGGGCTTTCTTTTTTACTGCCCGTGATGAGTACACAATTTTACGTCTTCACCTGGCCACAATGCGAGTTTTACCGTGCGCGCAGCGTGCGATAAAACTCACATTATGGCCAGGTGTTACGTAAAAATTATTACGAGTTGGTTAATTAAATTTTTCGATTAAGGGATCCGTTTATGAAATATTAAGTTTATATGAGCGCTAATTTTAGTTAGAGTCAAGTGTCCCCCCCTACAGCCAAAACTACAAATACTAAAAATCTGAAAAATATATTCAATGAAAGCGATATGAAGAATTTAAAAGGAAAACTATCACGACTAGGTAAACTTAATTAGTTCCTGTGATACAGGCGACTCAAGTATACCTGGGTGAATATTCGGGCGTTCCAACCGCCGTCATTATTCTCTTTAATACATTGATGAAAATAATGATAGCTACCTGTAACTTTTGATGTCAAAATCAGCGGATCCGGGGGTAGTATCCATTCCATTTAAAAGAACAAGAAAGTTATTAAGTTTATTGTAATAATATGCGAAAACAATAATGACGGCGGTTGAAACGCCAAATATTCACCCACCTACAAAAAATCATCTATAACACTGCACTAAATAACTTTAAATAGAAAATTAATTCGGAACCCTACACTGAGCATGCTCAGACGTGCTCTTGCCCGGTTTTTTTACGTTATCACTACATAGTATAAAACAAAGTCGCTTCCCGCTGTCTGTCCCTATGATTAGATCTTTAAAACTACGCAACGGATTTTGATGCGGTTTTTTTTAGTAGATAGTGATTCAAGAGGAAGGTTTTTATATAATACATTTTGTTTTATGTACGTGTGTTATAGAAAACTCAAATAAACCGAAGCGAAGCGAGGGCGGGTCGCTAGTAAATTATAATTCATCATTACATTTAGGTGGCGCACATATTCTGTGAAAAATTGTAGTGTGCGCTTGATACGATTGCAAGAGTTTTTACACAACGGAAATTTACTTTTATTTTCGAAAGCAATAAATAAATACTGCATTCGTGGATTTTTGATAATTTGACATGTATTTTAGTTTTGAAGCCTGTGCTAAAATCAGTAACTTAAATGGTTTCAAAGGCGGTTTCCTTGTGTCTCGTATGGTTACGCTAACGTATACGGCCATCGCAAAATGTGTAGGTATGTATAACCCTGTGGCATGGGGGGGTAGATATTTGACGTCGTGGGAACGTGTATTATTTGACTTCAACTGTATACTTATTAACCTTTTGAACCCGTATACAACATGTGTCACTCACACGCCAAATATGTTTGCTATGCTATGCAAATTACACCTTATTGATACAAAGCAAAGTATCTCTTAATTGAACTTGTAACGTTTTGATTTTAACCTTTTGAACGCCACACGGCTCCGGCCGTCAACTGAAAGCCGTGCCACAGACGCCACGACGGCTACATACATACCGCACCTTTACAATTATAGTGACCTAATTCAAAATTTATTTCTTTTGACTTCCAGTCATAAATTGATTACTATAGAGACCTAACTCGAAATTCAAAATTTGTTAATTAGGTCACTATAATTCTAAAGATGCGATACGTCAAAAGTTCAAAATTAAGACTGTTTTGTATCAATTGTTGTAATTTGCATAGCATAGCAAACATGTTTGGAGCTTCCGCTTTTTCCTTTCGAGGTGCGGAACCCTAAAAATATTTAAAATAAGAGGTAAGCTACGATATTTTCGTAGTTTGATGTATTCTCTCACTGAAAAAATCCGACCAAACAAGAACCCAGCTAATCGGGAACTAATCCTGGCGGAGCTCACCATCGTCGCAGAATATTATCACTATTATCAGGTTAGGTTTAGTAGATACTAACTCGGAGAGTAGGTAGGGTAAAGTCACCACTGGTCATCCAGAGACCTGTAGTCGGCCTCTGCCTATACTTTGCATGAGTGGGAGGAGTACGAAATATATAATTCTCACTCTTCGCACTCATGTAAGGTCGACTAATGGTAATGGTCTCTGGCTGACCACTGGTGACTTTACCCTACTTAGGTGTCGTGGATAGTGGATGTAAATAAAAATGCGACTTTATAAAATTAATATTTTATATTTGTTCAATAAAAACTACATTGTGGGCCCGTGTAGCTCCCGGCGCCCGGGTAACACGACCTTTGTATTGTTGCATATAAACTCTGCGGGCAGACTGTCATAAGGCAATGGGGAGTTGACGGCCGCTGCGGCCTCGTCAAGGCATCTGGTCCGGGCCGGCGGCGGCGCCGGCTAAACGTACTTGTTACAATTATTGGAATGTCACGCGGGATGCGAACGTTCAAACATTAAAATTATTATAAAACAAACCTAACACTAGACTCCGGCGAGCCGCTCCGAACACTCGTTGATACCGCGCTAAGTGCGCCCGGCATGTCCGTCGATACGCATCCAAAATATTAATACCCTATAAAACTTACAAAACCGACCGGTAATCTTAAACTTAGGGCTAAGTTAAAATTAAACGGAATTGAAAATAAATTACCTAGGTACAAGTACTTAGTCTAGAGAGTTATTTATAGGCGCACGAGGGTGGTGGTGGGAGGGAGGTGTCAGTGCGTGGCTTCCCGCAGCTTCTTCGCCGCGGGCGCCGGCGCGTCCAGGGAGTCGCCGAGCGAGTTCTCTTCAGCTGAACTAGCTTCCTCTATTTGCCTGATAAACAAACGAACGACATCTGTATCAATTACCATATCACTGATAGACAGCGACTGGTGCGACTCCGTGCCGTAGCCGGAGCGAGGACTAAGTTATTTCAACAAAGTATAGTAAAAATATGTGGCATATGCAACGACTTCAATTTTAATTAGAAAGTGTGTCTAAAGAATGTGTATAAATATAACCTGGTTTAGGTGAACAAGTACCTAAATACATTACTTGGGTCTCATTTACAACTACGTTTATAAACCATGCTAGAAATTTCTAAACTAGACATGTCAACTACGTCAGTGTACGTGGGAAACCGACCACAACCCGGCCACGAAAAGAACACTGCGTTTAGTCGACCACATCACGACTTGTTGGCCAACAACATAATTGATATTTTGGCGGCGTAGTGGGCGGCTTTGTTTGTGGGCGGATGTCGTTATTGAAATGTTTTGTATTATCGTCGTGCTTTTAGTGAGCGAATATTTAATAACATTTGCACGATGTTCGATACTCGAAATACTCGTAATTTAATGACATTCTGTGCCTAATGCCTATTACCCTAGACTTTTTAACATTATCTGCAGCAGCCAACATCTTCACTTTAAAATTAATTAAATTAGGAGTTTGGTGTGCTCGGCAAAGTATAACTTTTTCTTGCTCTTTTGTGTAACCAATAAATAAATAACTCATCTGCCGCATCTCAGAAAGTTCAGAAACGTGTAAGCGCAGTTACGGAAGCAACTTGTGTCAATGTATAAATTGTAGAAAGACTTTTATATCGTCAGAGGCCCTACAATGAAATCTAAGTTCGAAGTTTCACTCGATTTTGTCTTGAGTGACAAGTGACAGGGATGGAGCTAACGTAACTTGGTACTTCGATTGTCAAAGTAGGGTCTCTCAGCACCTCTTTTTTTTTATGGCATCGAGTAGACAAACGAGCACACAGGCCACCTGATGGTAAGTGGAAACTGTGACCCATAGACATTCGCAATCACAAGACTGCAATGCAATCCTAAGACTGCTAATGCGTTGCCAACCCTGAGGCTAAGATGGAATGCCTCTATGCTAGTCATTTATATCTGCTGGAAGGCCTCCCCGAGGATTGCCGCAATAACCGCTAGCACCCAAAAGAGTCATAAGTACGTGCTTCACAAGATAGTCTTTTCCAGTTTTACTTTGTGTGAGACCTATGTTGCATATATTGTATGTAGATGCCATTCGAGAGCTCTTTATCCCGCTTACCACTGGTTATAATTCACTTAAATGGTTGTTCACACGATAGCCCTTACCGTTTAGCGCGCGGCGTGCTGAACGCAGAGTCGGAGTTGTCGGAGGGCGAGGCAGGGGTGGCGGGGGACGCGGCCTTGGCGTCCATCGAGTCTTCTGTGCACGACGTCGTCGTGTCCTCGTTCACAGAGTCCACGCCCAGCTTGCCTGCAACATGACAGTTACGTCGAAATCACCCGCGTATCGAGTAAAACACTTAGAACTGCACGACACATAATAATTGCCCGTACTAACCGATCAGTTAACCTTCGCAAGTTATTTAAAATAAAGATCACAGAGTTACAGTTTTAGTTAAACAGTGAGATCAAGATAGTACACAAGTAGTAACCAAGTTTTGCTACCCTCCTGGTATTGGCATAGAAAACATTTCGCGCAATGTCCAAACAAATACGAGATTTTGGTCTAAAAATAGGTTTGGCTCTACATGGTGTTAAAATGGATTGTATCAAGATTGGTACAAAATGCAATGTTTTTAAACAACTGATTGGGTCGTTTTGACTGAGGGTGGTATCATTTATAACGATAATAACTACAGCTAACCAGTTGCCTGCAATTTAGCATGGCTAGATCCAATAGTCATTTTATTCAGTAGGTAATATATTGATAATAGTAGCAAGAGTTAATTATGCAGGTAGTCAAAAAACTTTATTAACACATTGACAAACAGTTTTTTCATATTTATATCTTTAAAACTCACCATTTCCATTGGTGGGTGGTTCGAGATTGCTTTCATCGCTGGGCAGGGGTGAGCCGCCGTTTGTGGGCGCAGGCGTAGACACGGGAGATTTGCCCAGGAGCTCCGGTTGCATTTCTGACAGGATATTGTGGGTCCATAATGCCAGCTCAACCATATGTGGGTGCCATTTCTTGGTGCCACACCCGTTTTGTTCCTAAAAGGTTTAAAACGGTTTTTATCTCATAAAATCATTTAAAACTGTGCTGTAGGATGTGTATGACTGGTAAGTAGGAGTAGACTAGTCTAGTTTAGTTACAGGAGGTTTGTAAGAGCAAACATTGTAACTAATAAGACCATGGACTTTACAAGTTGACAATATCAAACAGCTTACCTTATTTAACCTATCACAGACACTCTGTATATGTGTTACAAAATTGAGGTATTCCTTGGCAGTATAATCGCTCCCTTCCATTTCAGGGATAGCCTGTAAGCACTCATCTGCCATAAATGGTGCTATTTCAGGGCTTGCTGCGGCCAGCAACGCTGAGGCTGTAGCAGTGCCAACTCCTTTTAAGTTGCTCAGTGCCGTCATAGCAGATTCAATGTTAGGCAGTTTACGGAATGCTTTCTTCGTCTCCGCCATCACGGCGCGTGGGGTATTCACTTTGATAAGATAAGACAGTTGCGGATAAGACCTTCCCCTCTGCAAAAGTAATGTTAGTTTTGTTTATTCATCCATTGTTTAACTTGTATGGGTAATAATAGCAGGTTTTTATGAATGACCATTGTATGGGTGACAATGCTGAGACATACTCAGCATTTGCTATTGCTGGTGCAGGTTCAACTAGTAAGGGATTTAAATTTGATAAACCTATTTTTCTGTTATTTCCTGCTGAATAGACAATTTTAAATTAATAATAATCAGTCTAATACAAGATCCAACAAACAAAACGAGTTAGTTTTTTAGTTTGTGTTTTATATGCTTAGATCTATTTAAGAATAATTGGTCTCAAATTGTTCAAATTGTTACCAAAAATTGTTTAAATTATGATCTATTTTTATACAGTGTACCTACTATTAAATACTACTATGCTAACTTGTTTTAAAATATAATGTCAACAACCTGCTAAAATACAATATACCTACCTACCTAGGATATTTAGAATTAGATTAACCTAAACTTTTGGAATTCAGATTTCTTTAGTTATTAGTTTTCATAGAAGGGATTATTTACAAACCCTACCCTCACACATAAAAAGTTAGATTAAGGGCCTGTTTCACAATCGACAAGTAAATTTATCTGTCACATAAAGTTGTCTCTCTCCTTGTCTATTTTCAAGTGTACGACAAAGAAAGGGCTAAACTTATCCGTCAAATATCCTTTACTTGTCGATTGTGAAACAGGCGGTAAATGTTATGAAAAAAATAGGGGGAAAGATCTATCCACTAGATGAACGCAATCAAAAGAAATAAAATCTTGGCTTTAATAGTTTAAATTTGCAAAGGAATTCAGATATAAATAGTACAATGTTATTATAATATGGAAAAAGAAATAACATGCTCATAAAGAAGAAGTAATAATAATAATAAATAACTATCACATAATAAAAATGAACAACGAGAGCAATTTGTGTTACAGTGAGGAAAAATATCTCTCATTCAAGAGTGATACACTCAGGTAAAAACACCTGCATGTAGTTTAGGCATCTATCTAAAAATAACAAGTTACCTCAGCTGTAACTTTGTTGATCAACAAATCAAAAGCCATGTGACTGCTAGTGATAATATACAATACACCTACATATTTAAATAATGTTATGGGTTCTGAGACATATTATGATAAGATTAGCAGTCAATTTACAAACACTTACGGCTTGTTTCCATTTCATGAGCTGTACCAACTCTTCGTGTATCATGTGAGCATCTTTGCCTCTCGACTTGATCTTCTTTGGTAATTCATTCTGATACCTGAAAACAAAATTAGCTTAAGTTAGACAAACATTTGTAGCATTTGCATTTACTCTAAATATTAATAAACCTAGGTAGATTGTTTATCCTTTCTTGTTTTATCCACTATGCATGTTGTTTTAAAATTTTCAAATGATATAGCAAGTTAGCACTATGTATGTCAATGTATGACTGTACCAGAAGTCCCTTATGTTTTGGTTGACAATGTAACTTTAACATAGTGGCTTAGGAATTTAACTGCTTGACTGTACTGTCAGGGTATAAAAAGGTTCGTCACTTTTCGACTCTGCTTCAACGCTGTTAAGGTCCAAAAGTGACAAACCTTTTTTTACTCTAACTATACATGCTACAAGTGTAAAAAAAAGAGGTATTTTTTATGAACAGAGAAGCTTTAAGAATATTTTTTGAAAAATATTTTTAAAAAAAACCAGACTACCTGCCATTGTTTTCATTTTAGTAATATTAACCTATTTAGAAGAAAAAACAAATTTCAATTACTTATAATAGCATATTGTCAGTATTTATCTATCTTAATGCTCCAATATTATGTAAGTATGTAGCTTAAATAAGTTGTAAAAAATAAAACTATTCTGACCTTGAAATTACAATTTTATAGAAAAATAAGAAGGTAATGTTTTTATAAATAGTATTGTACCTTTATTTTCTTAAAATTAAATGATAAAGCAAAATAACAACGAAGTGAATAGGTACCCAACTAAGTAACGAAAAAGTGGGTGTCAAGAATAAAATGATGACTCATAGTGGTCATAAAATTACACGAAATAATCGGACCTCAATTTAACAGTTTTTAAGCCGATTTATAAACTTCTATCTCATCGTTAAATACGATTACCACATGTAGAAAGAAGAACTAAGGCGAGCCGAGCCAAAAGGCAAGTCACCATTTTGAGCGGATGTTAGCGTACCAAACAAAGCATTGTAAATTGAGAAATATAACTTAAAGTAAGCAGTTACTAAATACAATAATATGATTATATGCTTTATCTGTAGTCTTTATTAGTTAAAGACTTTAGTAAACGAACAGTAAAGCATTCAACATTTGAGTTAATTGCACGTCATGATATAAAGGCAGCCACCATTTTATAACGCCCGAGCAAGGCAATATTTTTCCTCGCACTGCTTCAGGAAAAACGATAGTGTCAATTTGACATCGATCCCACGTGACGCAGTGATTTTAATGAGCGGTCCGCGAACTAGAGATGCAGTCCGCGAGGGAGGTAGCTATCAAATCAGTTTGCACGGATACACACACAATACAAGTTCATTGACACGCCACGGCCGCATTTTCTCCTCTCAAACACGAATACACTTACCAGTTGTCTAATTTTATGAGCTCCTCTGGTCTCTTTGTTTTCGTTTCAGCTTTAACTTTAATCGCTTGTGGGTATAACTTCAAAATAATGTCAAATTGTTTTGCATCTGCCTCCAGAAAGAAAGTAGACGTGTCTTTCGCGGTAGCCATTGTGAACGTTCTAAATGTACAACACTGCGTTATTTAGTTAGCTATAGCGCCGAAGTCGACGCGGCGGCAGCACCTGGCAAACTGGGTGCCCTCTCCCCACTCGACGCCATCTTGTCGAGTAAACCTCGCTATGACGTTCAATATTATTATTTGAAATAGCTCCTTTTTTTACTTTTCAAATTCAGAATGTAAAATAATGAATCAATTTGAGGATATCTAATTTTTGGATTACTGACAAGTTTCGCCATATTCGTTGAGTTATAGAACGCTATTTTTAAAGCGAAAATATACCTACTCGACATAACAAGGTCATATCGCCAACGCTTCAAGTCGTGGCAGCGGACATTTGCCTGGCTCCGGGGAACATCGGGATAGGAAAGAATACACTCCATTTTGGTTTCAAATCACAACACTTGATAAATATCCAGCACTTGAATCAAAACCACGAACTTAAATGAACATTGTGTTCACAATTTAGTCACGTCGACCTCGGGCTTTATCACAATTTCCTTAAACGTGACGCAACACACGACACCGTTCCGCCGAAACGACTTTGGTAAACACGCATATTTTCCGTTGCATTGCAGTACACACTGAGCTCCGAGTAGTCATGAAGTAGTAACTAGCCGTGTACATAAGGCATTTAGGTAGTAGGACGTACATATCGCCGGGGTGGAACGTCACCACACCAATCGGCTTTGTTGTTTTGTTTATAGATCGCCATGTGGTATGCTATCCCTCGTGCGAATTAAGGTAACTCGATGTATTGAGATAGTTTGCGGCGTTTCTGTTTACCCAGTATAAACTTTTGGCAATTGGGAGCTCGCATCAGTAATCTGAATCTCTTATTAGTATCTATCACATAAGAACTACACTACCTATGACAAAAGCTTCGTTTTCCGTTAAAAGATCCACTTTTCTTACCGTTATTTTCAAATTATTCTAGTTAAGAAGCGGTAAAATTGTTAATTTCTGTAATACGCTTTTCAAGACATAAAGATTAATAAAAAAAATAAGTAGGTACCTAGGCGGGTATGTACCTATTGGGATTGTTGGAAAACTAACAATATTCCCATGCCTAACATTACCAAATTTCGTCAGACTCTACCATCATAGGTAGGTAGGTACAACTCTAAAATTCAATGTGGATTATTTAGCAGGTTTTCTCTCACGGTCAAAAACGATGTCTTTAAGTAAATGTTTTTAATTTTTTTAGGTAAGAGATAAGATAACCCTTAAATAAAAACTACCATGGACATGCTACGTTTAAAAAAAATAGATGACGATAATAATAATTAAGTAGGTACTTATATTATTATTTAGGTAGGTACCTATTATTTAGTTAGGCAAATACTTAGTTAACTACCCTCGCCTGGAACATGGTTTCACCCAGAATCTGTAATTTTTAATTCAATATAAGTATTATGTACCTACTTAAGTAGGTACCTACCTACATAGATTTAAGATTCATATGTTAGTAACGATGAACTGTTTGAGTGTGTTCGAATAAAATAAAATAAATGTTAAATAAAATTAACGAAGTACGATTTCCAGGCCAATTTTTTGTAAAATCTTGAGATCTGGACCCGAAAGTGATCCAAAACGAAAATTCTTTAACTTTTTGCGCGACGGACTGCTTTTGAAAGCTAGGGCACCAAAGTCAAAATGAAAATCACATTTTTCAAAAAACGCCCTTTATTGTCACATAGCATAGCATAGCCGGTTAATAATTCGTTTACGAACTGATAGGGGAGTTTTTTGTGAGGATAACAGTGTTTTCTTACGCAGCCAAGGCGATCTTTAACCAAATGTTGAAGACATGGTTTGCAGCGCACGGGATGGTTAGGTGATGAACCCAGTAATGAACAAGGACCAATGAGGGAAACTTGATTCTTATGTTACAGAAGATAAGGGTCATTAATTTATTTGAGACAATCAATTTATAAACTTGGTGATCTTTGAATTAAGTGTCCAACATTGGTGCCATCGCCACCTACTAACCAAGAACCACTAAATTCGAAACTTCGGGTGTTGAATATGTCACTCGTCAGTTTGTCACTCGAGACTAAATCAGAGAAAGGGATGACGTTAACGTAACTTCGAACTTCGACTTTCTTATAGTGGTGCCCCACTATAGGTAAGTATATAAGGTGCTAACAAATTAGATACCGATATTTTTACAGCTGATAGTACTCCGCTCTCGGAGTACATTTAATTATGAAACATCATAGGTTTTCTTATGTTTTTTTGGAGAAAAGTAGGAAACAAATTTGCTACGTTAAAACACCCTGTTAATAAGATAATTAAATGAGACCTCTTTAGACATTCTAGAACCTCTTTAAACTATCATTCAGATGCTAGTATTTAATAACCTACAGTTTTCCCGCCGAATCATAATGACATTTATGAAAAACAACTTTTGACAAACAGTGTTAAACATCTTGACAGGTACATAATAGGGGTGATTATTTTAAAGATTAATTATAAGGTCAGGGTGGCCAAACCCGTCAGCGGGGCATTTCCGTCAAACGGCGTTTGCGGCTATTCAAACAACAGTACACGCTTACTGACTCGATCGGTAAAGCAGAGAGAAAATTTTATACCCGCAGTCAAAAACAGATAGCGCTGTCTAGCCAGTGAACGGAAAAAACCCGCCATCAAAGTTTGGTTGCGCTCCGAACTCGAACGCGAGTGTAGTGTGCTGCTGTGTTTCGTGTCGGTGCGATGTGAAAATATAAGTTTACGCCTTGGTAAGTATGTTTATTATATAGTTCGATATGCATGTTTGATGTTAGTTTTATTAATTTTCAATTATAACCTGTTGGTGAGAAACTATGGGTAGTTAAATATTGGTATTAACGAAATGATCGAGCAGACAAATCCGTCAATTGTGAAACGGGAAAAACCGTCATGTGCCGGAATTTCCCTATTTCATATATTGCCAACCTTTTTGATTTGACTTACTTGAATAATAACTATGAAATTTTACCGAGTTGAAGTCTCAATTTAATGTTAATGTACATATTTATAATATGGTTTGTGGATATTTTTTACAAATAAGCCAGTAACTGGTTAACTAAATTTATCAAGATATAATCATACATACTTACATACATACATATAATCACACCTATTTCCCGGAGGGGTAGGCAGAGATCACGGATTTCCACTTGCTACGATCCTGACACACCTTTATTGCTTCATTCACTTTCATTACATTCTGCATACAAGCTCGTCGGTTTAGGGTACTCTTGACCAGACCTTTCTTCAGGATTTCTCCGATTATAAAGATATAATCATATTAACATTTTGTTTTGCAGGTAAAAATGGTGCGAAATTATAGAAAAAAACGAGATCAGACATATAGTAATGATGACTTACAAGCAGCCGTAAGGGCAGTTCGGCCGGCGGATTACCGTGTACCGTGCGGAGTAGCGGTGCCTCACTGCTACGTGAGTTCTTCGCCCAAAGGAAAAATAAGTACCTAACCATGTGTATAATTTATTTAATGATTCTTAGTTTAATTTTCAGAGGAGCAAGTTTATTTTTTTATTTATGCTTGATTTTTTAAGACTGCGTGTGATAATAAGTATTAAAATTATTGATTTTTTACTCTGTATTTTTATTGGAGAATGTTAAGCACGATTCCAAAGTTAAATAATTAATTTTGATCGGTATTGGTAAAAAATAGCAGTATGATGGTAATCACGCTCTTCGATTGTTGAGCATTTAGGGTCTTAACTAAATTGGTCGTTTAATACTTACGCTATGAAATTTCCTATTTACTTATTAAATATGATTTGAAATTAAAAATATTGTCGCACCCATAATAACAATGACTTTGACACTGTACTTTTGACCTTACTCAACAGTGGCGGCAACTGGTGAGCACAAAAACAGTAGCCTATTATTTTATGATGTCAGTTGACGGATTTTCCCTAAGGTTTGGGAATTTGTTTTAAAAGGTTTCCTACTCCTGATTATAAAAATAGGCCGGAATTGCCCCAAAAATATATATTTGGCAATACAATCTAAAATAAAGCTTCGATTGAGTTCGCTAGACTTTAGTTTCGATTAACAGTTCAGCGGTATTTGTTCACTTGACGTATATGTTTGTAATACGTCACGATACAAGAGAAATCGTTGGTTGACGGAATAGCCCCAAACCGTCGGGAAAATCCGTCAACTGACGTTTTTAAAAAAGAAACATATTTAAATAACCAGCAGTATTAGCAATATAATATGAGTATATTTATATAGTTAAATAAATGCCCAATCTATTACAGTGATCAGGTTTATTAAAAAGTAAATATCCTCTTAGTAATGACCAGCCAAAGTAAACTTATCAAAAAGTATGACGGAAATGCCCTCATTGACCTTAATTTATATTTTTTGTTCGGTAAATTAAAACAATAAAATGATATACAAAGGTTCCTTAATTACAGTTAAAAGTAAATTGTTTTAATGTAATGTATTATCTCTTAAAATATCCGTAACTAATTTGTTAGCACCTTATATAGGTAGGTTGCTCAGGTCAAAGTCAGGTTAGTTCGATCGATCGAACATGGTCGCCCGATGCTGCGTTGGTGGACTTGGTGGATGACGCTGCAAAAGCGCTGTTATTGTCTTAGACTTTCTAGCACAGTTTTTCGCTTATTTCGACCGACAATCTTAACTTGACACGTGCGCTCGTAGGCATTATTAATTATGCCACGCTATTCTGCCAAACTTTGTCGTGCCTATAGGTATTTTGAACTAATGACCGTGTGCGCCGTTAATTTACAACAACCGCCTGCGAGGTATATGTCGTGTAGCTAAACCCTTGGGATCATCACGCCACGAAGTCCACTAATAGACTGACTGACACTCATTTTAAAAGCTATTCGACTTACCTAAGCCGTGAGTTTTCACTGATTATGATTAGACTGATGGCAAATGTACTGACCGTGATAGTAAAACTTAAGGCTTATCTAGGAACATGCATTCTTCACAAATTCAACGAGTATATATTATCTACGGACTATACTAGTTAAGTCAAGTGTAAGCGTGAACTAGTGTCACATTTTATGTCATTTATGAATTAGTGTCAAATATAAAGTTACAAGTTAAATAAAATTCAATATACCTACTCGTAGAATAAGAACATACTAGTTATAGTAAATAAGCCGTACTATAAGATGAACTTTGCACCTTATCTTTCGTTATCTTTCTTTACTTATGTAATAAGTGAAAATGAAGTAAAAAGTAGGCTGTTTCTTTCTTCTTTCACTGACATTTTACAAGGTTTTAAGACGTAAAATTTGAATGAACCACGATAATATGTCCGCGAACGTGCGTGAACAGAAACACTTTATCGTATAAAACACAGAAATTCAAACACAATATTTACAGAATAAGTAAGAATGTACAAATGCAAACTTACTCTTTTAAAGGATCTCTTCCAGTTAAGTTTTGGGTGATAATATACGTAACCTAATGGACTAAGGACCGATTTTTTCACTTTCCAATCATAAGCATATAAGATAATATGCCTTTCTTAATATTTATTTATAATTTTATGCAGTTTCTGTCGACATTGTTTCTTGTTTTCCTCAATACCCTAAAGGTTAGCTGGAAGAGACCGCTTAATGGGATATGTCCGCCTTTGTGTGTTCGTAGACCGATGGGACTCGGCACTATTACGGCGGTGGTCACAGGTACTCGTACATGTGTCCCGCCAGTGACCAGCGTTTTGATTTAAATTTTTGTATCTTCTCAACCAACTAACATAGAATAGGCATATTACTAACAATATTGATGTGTATATCTGAAATAAATGGTTTTTAATTTAATTTAATTTAATTTGCACATTCACATTCTTTAAATATTGTTTTTGAATTGCTGTGCTTTGTACAATAAAGTGTTTACATACACGATCGCGGACATATCGCGTTCCATTCAAAATTTACATCTTTAAACCTCGGGAAAATTACATTTAAACAAGAAAACCCAGCCTATTTTACATTGTATTTTCTCTTACGTAATCCGCAATCTATAAATTAAGTACTTAGTGAAATATAGTTGATTCAAAGTTCATTTTATAGCCCGGTTTCTACGCTATTATTATTCTATGGGTTTCGATTTCGACCTTCATGATAGATTTGAACGATTTATTTCATTATTCTAGTAATACTGAAAAAAGACAGAAAATGTGACGTTAATTGTTACTTTAAGTATAAAAGGACTCAAGTCACAAAAAATACACTTTAATTTTAAACATTAAACGTTAAGTGGTAAATGTTATAATATGGTGTTCTTGCATGCTAAGCCCACGTTAGTATGGTGTCACGCCGCACAGCGCCGTAAGTATAGGTAACGTCGGTCTCCGTGCGTTTGTGGCATACCTAGGGCAGACGGACGAACGGACGGACGGACGGACAGTGTAGGCTCGGTAATAGGGTCCCGTTTGACAGCCTTCTAGCCTTTTGGAACTCTAAAAAGCTAACTATACCTATCTGGTTAATTGGGTGTTGACACCAGTACCTAATGGACAAAGAAGAAGAAGTCAAAGACATAGACCAATGTTGGACACTTGATTCTTATTTCAAATAAGGGAAGGGTTATTTATTAATTTACTTTGCGTCAATCAATGTATAACCGTGTGATCTTTGAATTAGGAGTTAAGTGTCCATTATTGGTGCATGTGAGCTTATACTGTCCAACACTGGTGCATTCACCTTACATGATAGCGCTGCGCTGCTTATATTCTATGGGTACACGCCGTACACGGTATGTTTGTACTTGCTCCTTAGATAGTTAATTCAGCTAGGTCTAAAGGCCATTACAAAGTAGTGAACTGTCTACTACTAAATTACATTGTATTGTATCAGTATTACTCCTTTACCATAAACCTCACAGTTACAGGTGACACTAAGCAACAACAACAACAATAAAACACAGGTACGGTCACGAGCTCACGAGCGTTAATTTGGGACCCATTTCAAGAAAAATATGCTTGAAGTCGTCAATGTCATTAGAGATGTCAAGTTATTTGTAACTTCTAGGAAACTCAAAGTTATTGTTGTCGAATGTCAGATTGACTTTGGACCTAAGGTGGGTACCAAATTAAATCTCGTGACTGTACCTACACTGCAAAGTTGAAGTGTAGACTTGATACATCACTGGACTTTATAATTATGTAAAAGCTACGCTATAAGTAGGTATACATACAGAATTGACGCTGTTACGGTAAGAGTTCTTTGTCAAATAGGGGCCGGTTTTGTCGTGCTGCATGCACCAGGTTTATTTTTATCGCTTTTTACTACTCACAAATATTGTGTGCGTGCGAGGGTGTGTGAAAATCCTCCGATGCTAGTGGAAACAAGATTTAAATATAATATACTTAATAAAGACTTCAATGCCAATAACTAAATTAACAAGTAAGTAGGTAAGTATGTACCTACTTGCTTACCTAAATGCTCTATGTGGCGCCATATCTATCTATACGGGCTTCTTGTCTTGATACATACATACATATACTGTCTTCATTCTCAGAGTTGGGGTAGGCAGAGCTACAGAATTACTAACTCTAAAAAAAAATGATAATTCTGTTAAGTACCACATTTTGCACAATTGCCTAGGTTAGGTTTTTGGTTATATATATGTAAATAGCAAAACATTAAGTACTTACATTCTTACTGCAATATTACTTTATTTATATACATACTTGGGTGTTTGTTCGGCGTTGATGGGAAACGCAGCGGGGTTCCGTAGCCCCCCACATGGGAGCGGGAACGAAGTAGGTACTTAAATGAAACATTGATGCCCTATGCTTGTACTGTGCACACATATTATATATTGTCGTGTCGTGTCATGGCTTCATCGTAATATCGTATAACAAGGCTAAGGTTTTTTTTTCGAATGTTCATCCCGCATGTGCGTAATTAATTACTATCTTACAAAGTGTAGGTATGGATTAAAAATTATACTTAACTCAAATAATAAGAATAAAGGTCTGTTGTGTAGTTTTAACTTATTGTAGGTGTTGTTTATTATGGTTACTTATTTTTGTATTTTTAATTACTTACACTTAAAATAAATAAAAAATCATTATAAACGACACCGTATTGTTATTATTATAAAATACAAATAAAAACATTCTATTGAGTTTATTTTAATTATACAACCAATTAATTGCCTAATGTGTTTTCTAATATATATATACCTACATTTTAATTGCAAACTGAAAAAACTCGTTGACTCGAACAAAAAGTTTATCTTAACACAAAATAAATGAAAAATATACTGCAATCTATAGAAGTTACGTACAACGCGCCAGCAAAAAATTACCAACACCGTTGTAAAAACAATTTGTTCCATATTCAAATTCAAAGATAACGAACGAATATTTTTGTCGCTGTCGGCTCCCAACCGGGAGAATTCCGACTAAATTATTATGGCTTCAAAAGGGTGCGTGTAAGCCCAGCCCCTAAAGGATGAAAAGTATCGTTGCTAGGGACGGTGCACAAAAAAGTACGAAGGGAACAAACGTGCCGAGGGTCCGCCGCCGGTTTGGTGAGGTTTAATATTTTTTTTATGCGAGACCCAAACGGCACGGACAAACAGCCCGTCTGCTTGGAATCGATTAGCTGCTTATATTATCTATGAGTTTATGAGCGAATTTGTGATAAAGCCAAACATTTGAAGCTTTGCCACTTTTGTTACTTTAGGTATACTGGTTACTGAATTATCGATAAGTTTTGAAAGTTTTACCACAGGTTTTACGTAATTCTATAGCTCGGCCTACCCCACTCTGCCATAACAGGCGTGAAGGTATGTATGCAGTTACTTTATAATCATAATTAATGCTAGGTGAAGTACTATCATTATCATAAGTAACATGTTATAACTACTGTCGAGTTTTTCGTGGCGCTTCTACTCAGAAGTGGTCTCCTCTCGGGAAGCACTGGTACATTTTTGACGTGTAAAAGTGCCCGTGCGGCCTACTTGTCGCGTCTCAATCATTGTTATGTCAGTACCCTTACCATGAGTCACAATACTTACAATTAACGTACTCGCTAGCGAGTCGAATACTCTGTCCCTCGCAGACCTCGCAAGTCGCAGTATTCTTATAGAGTGCGAGGGACAGACAGAGCATAATATTCGACTCGCTAGCGAGTACAGTAATAGTAACTCATGGTTGGGGTACAGTATACCCTCCGAGTATGAAAAAGCAAGCGATCACTAATTTCGTGGATCTTAAGTAGGGTCTTGGTGGCATAAGCGGTAATGCGACTAATGCGCTTGCATAGGCCCGGAGAGCCAGAGGAGATGTAGGTTCGAATCTTCCCTAAACGACGAAATTTTTACGCTTTAATGTAGTTTAATTCTCTTAAAATTTATAAATTTCCCCCATCACTAGGAAAGTATCGAACGTATTTAGTGATTCCAAACGACACCACCGGTGGTGTCGTTCTGGCGGTGTGAGTGGAAGTGACGACTTAAACTAATACATGCTTAGAATCTATTAAACTAAACTAAACGGATCATTTTTTTCACAGGTTTGTCAAGAGTTGCTACATTTGTTTTATTTTAAGTATTCCATCCGATTAGAGGGAATATGCCTTCAAATAGAGGTCTATTTGGTAATTGACAAGATTTCATATTTTCAAGACTTTAATTTTATTCGTTTTATAGATACTGTTTGGAAGGAGGAAGACACTAATAGTTTTAAATTTTCTCTAGAATGAATAATTATTTTATTATTAATTTATTAAGATGTACTTATTCTAAAAGGGCGTAACTTCATTTCTACGACACAATGGACTTATTACGTTAGTCCAATCTGTATATAAAAAAGTATCATGTCAACCGATAATTCCCTAAGGGCCACTTGCACGAAAAGTTTAACCCTGGGTTAAGACACTAACGCCCACTTGCGTGGACCAGAGTTAGCCCTTAACCCAGAGTTAAGCGTCTACTTTTGTACGTGGTTTGCCGCCTAACCTCGGGTTAAGACGCTAACTCCACGGTCCACGCAAGTGGGCGTAACTCGAGTTAAAATGACAGTTTTCGTAAGAATCTAACGTCTACTAACTCGAGTTAGTGCCTTAACCCAGGGTTAAATTCTGCGTGCAAGTGGCCCTAAGTATCTATCCATCTGTCAATAGTGTCAATGTCAAATTTGAAGTAAGACAGCTTTTTTTCTCGTGAAAAAGGCAATGGTATTATATCTATTCAGGCATAGTATTGGTAAAACTCGATATTTTTATCAACTTACTTGTAATTTTGTAAATAAAGAAAAATAAATCTAAATAAATATTTTGCCGTGTTCAGGAGGTAAAACCCTTTCGATTCGTATAGTAATTTGCAGGTGTCACCAAAATGAAATGTTGTCAATTGGAGGTAAAGACAGTGGTGTAAATAGGTAGGTACAGTCGCGGAATGAAAAGGTTGACCAGTTTTGAAATAAATTCATTTACGCGTTGCAAGCACATGTTACCTTTTTAAACTGTGTAACAGACGAGAGTACTGTATTGAAAATTGTGTTTAATTGTTTGACAATTAAGTTCAAATTTAATCAGACGAATGTTCCTTGACTATTAATAGTTGAACTTAAACCTTTTTATTAGTTCTATCTTGCCATTATGTTGTGTCAAATTTGATAAATCGAATCTAATGTGAATGTTCCTGTCAATGTCATCATTGCTATTTCTTGTATTCGTGTTAATATTTTACAATGCCGAGAACTTTAAATATTCAAGAAAGAGCAGCTATTATTGATCAACACGAAGATGGCTACACTATCAGTGAAATATCGCGAAACCTAAATTTAACCAGATATACTGTGAGATTCTGGATTCGAAGATATGCTGAAGAAGGTGAACTGATTGATCATCGTCGTAATTCTGGTCGCCGCCCCGCCCTTAGTGCTGCACAAAGAGCCGACATGAGACGACAATATGAAGATAACGGTTTTGTGTCAACTAATTATTACGCTGAAATGTATGAAGTCTGTCCAAGAGTAATAAGAAACGCCTTACACTCAATGGGATTGCATTATAGACGACACGCAAATAAAATTGCTATGACTGATGCTCATAAGACAGCACGCTTGGAATTTGCACGCATGCATTTGAACGACAATTGGAGTACGACAATATTTTCCGACGAAAAAAGCTTCAAATCGAGCCAACATGGGAGGCTACATTTATGGAGATATAACGGTACGAGATATACAGAAGACCATGTAGTGCCCAATTTTAGTTCCGGACGAATTTCAGCTAATATATGGGGATGGATGTCAGCGGCTGGAGTAGGCGAGCTCGTTCTATTACCTTCAAGGGCAAACGCAACACACTATATGTCGGTTCTAGAAGAGAGTATGCTGCCAAGTGTCCGAACCGTTTATCCAGCTGACGATTTTTCTGAGATTAGTTTTGTTCAAGACAATGCTCGCACACACACCGCTCGTATTGTGAGTGAATGGTTCGACCGACACCGTGATATAAAAAAAATAAACTGGCCAGCAAAATCTGCAGACATAAATCCGATAGAGAATCTATGGGGTTTAATGGTGCAGCGTTGGGAAAACAGAAACGAACGGACCAAAGAAGCCATAGAAAACCACTGCCAAACGATCTGGGAAGAAATGAGAGGAACGAACATATGCTCCAACCTTGTGAGTTCCATGAGAAATAGGTTACAAAGTGTTATTGATGCTCGTGGTGGTTACATCTCTTATTAAAGACTATTATTCCTTATTTTGATTGTTTGTTTTGTTGAAATATATTTTACTAGAATTAAATTCGTTTGATTTCTGTGAGGGTATACACCAGTTAATATGCAAGTGTTACTCATTTCTATTTAGGTCAAAGTTCGATATCCTCTTTTCTGCTGCCTGAAATAAATGAAAAATTAATGAGAGAAATATTTTTTTTCATTTTAACTCGCTTACTAGCTTATCATCTTAACTTGGTTGTATTACACGAATGCCGCCGTTTTTCGTTATTGAAACGTGACCATAGCAACCCTTTAGTAACGACCAATAAAGACTAAGTTCAGTTTGAACCAATAGTGGCTGTTGTTATGACATTCATTATGACGGAATGTGTCATACTCGGTCGATAAGCAGATACTGATAATGATAACTCGTACTGAGCAAGCAAAAACAGATCTTAAGGTGGTCAACCTTTTCATTCCGCGACTGTACATTATTTTTATGAAGTTTAAAGAACATCATTTCGATATGTACAGCCGAAAAGGATTTTTTTGACAACTAGTGTAGATACCTACTAGGCAGAAAAGACGTCTATCCTGAATTCCTGACACATTGCACAACCATGGAGTTTCTGAATATTGATATGTTGACAGCAAAAAACAATGCTGTTATTGTTACTATTCCTTCGCACGCAACTATAGCCCAGCATTGTTTTACTGCTGTCGACATTATTAATATTCAGAAACTTTGTGGTCTTAAGTCATCTGCAGTACCTACTATAGGTTTACTCCCTCCGCGTCGAAATCGTTTACTTATCGCTGTTCTCTGTGAAACCGTCCTGTCCGATTTTCGGGGATCATGATAAGATATACTTACCAAATTCCTTATCGATCAGTTAAAGACATTTACTATAGGGTTAGTAGGAATTAGTATAATGATTATAATGAAGCTAAAGTAAGTACCTAATTTAAAAAATGGTTACACAACTGAATTTTAACTTAGATTATTTTAAGTAGGTAGGTACATCAAATTAGAGCGGAGCAACCGGTTGATTGTAGGGAATCGCTGGTAGAGGACTAAGACGCAAACCTACAAAAATCCGTCCCTTTTGAAAATAAATAGGTAGGTGGGCATTTCTTAGAAAGTTTGTACCTAGTTAAGGACTAAAATTAAGAAACGTTAACTTTTCCGCTGAGTTACGAAAATTAGTCGTACTTACATTTATATATACTTTTCTCAACACCAATTAGCAGTATCTCAAATTCAGTAAATGAAGCAGATTCAATCGTCATCCGTTATAGTAACATGCCTGCTCTTGCTACAGGAGTTTTGTCTGAGATGACCACCATTTGTCTTATAACAGTATAGCTAATTTTCGTAACTCAGCGGAAAAGTTAACATTTCTTAATTTTTGAACTTAACTAGGTACAAACTTTCTAAGAAACGCCCAGGTACCGTAAGTTGTTAACAATAAAAAATTGCGGGCGGTGGAACCAGTGTTGGACACTAAGCTGACAGGAACTAATAATGGACACTTAACTCTAAACTCAAAGATCTTAACGGCCATTTAATTGATTGTTGCAAAATCCTTATATAAATAACATACATATTTGTCTATTATACGCTATTATGTGCCATCTTCTAAGAATTTGCAGCGTTCTAAAACCTCTTACTCACTACCTACTTGTATTCCAAGTAAGAAATACGCGACTATCGTTAGTCAGAAATCGTTTCTCGTTTTTGCCTCAAGGTCAGCGAGTTGCGATATCTAATCACAATGTGGTTGCGGCGTCGGCGGCGGCGAGCTGCGGGATGCGAGCGCGAGCCGATACCGAGAAGCAAGTTTAATTTTACGCTTCATACTGCTAGCGCCATCTATTGGCGTTTGCTCGCAAGTATACGCGGTATTGAATTTGACATACACGGCCAAACGTAATGCTATTGGTCAGAGCGAAAAGATAGCGGTAGACGACCCTGAAATTCAACCAATCATGGCTTCCTAACGTTTATCTTGGGTCGCGTTCGTGTTTGGATAAATTTAACATTACACAGCTCTGGCACAAATAATACGGGCTCTGGATTCGGCATAACATTGGGGCGACCTCCTTTGTCATGTTGGATGTCATGTCATGAGTTTCAACTTTGTTGAATGTGTTGTATGGATACACGTTTTTAGGATTCCGTAGTTTAATTAGGAGGGAATTTTGCCATGGCTGTCTGGCCGTCTGATGTCGCAGCCCCTTAATACACCGACTAACAATAATAAATAGAAAATTTATTAAAAAATCGGGCAAAATTAGACAGATGGTCGTTTTAGAGGCTTGTTAACATTTTGAAAGGTGTGACTTAGACTCGCGCTCGGAGGGTTCTGTACCTTAATCTATAAAAATACGTTCGTTGTATGGGATAATTATCACTACATATTATAAAACAAAGTCGCTTCCCGCTGTCTGTCCCTATGTATGCTTAGATCTTTAAAACTACGCAACGGATTTTGATGCGGTTTTTTTAATAGATAGAGTGATTCAAGAGGAAGGTTTTCATGTATAATAAACTTTGTTTTATGTACGGGTGTTACCGAAAACTCACATAAACCGAAGCGAAGCGAGGGCGGGTCGCTAGTTTATTTATAAAGTGAACGTACAATTAAATATTCTGTGAATATTTCAAGCGTCTACCAGTAGCCGTTATTAATATCAAGCAAAACACGGCAAAAAAATCACGTTTCTCGTATGGGAGCCCCCCTTAAATATTTATTTTATACTGTTTTTAGTAGGTATTTGTTATAGCGGCACCAGAAATAGGTACTTACTCACGGTTCATGAGATATAGCCTTGTGACAGACAGACAGACAAACGGACAATTGGGTTCCGTTTTTACCCTTTGCGTACGGAACCCTAAAAAGACAATTAAAATCAACACTTCCCGTGAAGCTTCCCCTAGATGCAGAGTTCCACTTTTTTATTAAATATCAATCTTACTAATAATAAAGAAACTAAATATTTTTATCTCGTTTTCTGCATAACAAAATAAAACTCTTATATTATATCACAAGTGGTTGGGATAGACGGAACAACCCATCCTGAGGACTAGATAAGCAAAAATGCCGTAATTTTACCAGTTGTTCCGACATCGGAACAGGACAATGCGAGCACTGCTGCTTGATAGTATGTACAGTCACAAGCAAATAACATATTTTTCGACACATCTGACACGCTTACTTATGAGTCTTATGACAGTCATGCACCGATGCGACGTGACCGTGAATAGGGTTGTCAGGTGTTCGGCTTTTTACTGTCGTGTCCAGCGAAATATGGGTGTCCACTCTACATTGTAAAGAAACTTCCTTGACTTTTCCCTGACCATTTTTGACAATTTCCCTGACCAAAAATACAACAACACTGACCTTTTTTTTTCCTAAAAAAAATAAGCTTAGATTTCGTAAGAATTGTTAGAAATTATTTCTGAAAGTCTAGGACTAATTTCCATACAAAGTGGGCTTGATATCGTCGTCACGGAACGCGGGTATTTTTTTCATGGCAGAGGTGTGAGAGAAATAGCACGAATTAAAACTTTTAAGGAATCCTACCTCAGATAAATACAGGAGGACAGGTAACTGGAACTGGGGTGTTACTCTCTCAAAAACAACGGACGGTCGGACGATAAAGCGAAATCGCAGCGTCGAGTTTAAGTACTCCCGTCAGAGCGAACAAAACACATTTTGGCGCGTGCATTTTCAATTTGGCAGCATGGCTTCTGTCGGGGTCCATATTAACTCATATAAAATTGGTCTTTCGAATTTTTATACAAATAATGATTTGTGCTTTACTCATCATTATTTACTCCGAAAAATTTAGCTCATACTTTTTTGTTCATACTTTTTTGAGTCATAATAATCGCAACTCAAATGCATTTTTTCAAAATGGTTACTTTTTTAGATTTTTTTAAAACTAATCTAACCTAACCTAATTTTATCTACACGTAAGATATTTAAGAAATTCTAAAAAGTGTACGGTTCCATGAATATTGGCATTATAAGTTCAGATGGTTAGGTATAAGTTCCGATCGACAAGTGTTAAAAAAAAAGATTATGAAGAGTATGAAGAGTGTTGAAAAATAATTATGTTTAAAAATCAGAGGTCCTCTTTAAAAATCGAAGTTCGAAGCTACTTTAGCTCCCTCCCTTTCTTTCGATTTAATCTCGAGTGAGTGACAGGGACTCTGCACTCGAAGTTTTGAATTTAGTACTTCGTCGTAACCAACCAGGCCCCTGGATGCTGGAGTTAAGTGTGTGCTTGATAAGCAAATAATGACTTTGTAAAAAAGGCCAATCCGCAACAAAAGCTTGTCCTAAAAATATGTTTGACGCAAAAAACAGTCAGAAGTTTGCGTACAGAACTAACCGTTATCAGACATTTTGAAATATTGTTATTTTTTCACTTTTATCATGTGAGGTCATTCATAAGGTATTAATTTTTTTTTGTGCCTAGTGTCTTTTTAGGTAGTAAGTGTATCGTTGTATTTATATAGATTTAGTTAATGTATTTTCTAGTTTTTATTCTGATTTTCGTGATTCAGGAGCTTTAGTCTTTTATTGTAAAATAATTTGTTTTAATATGTACCTACTTATCTTGTAAAAAAATAATTGTAACGATGGTTCAACTAAAGGTGCCAACCGAAAACCAGCGCTGTGGTCCCCTGACCACAGCATTATGCTGAGTTGGAACCTTTTTGGCACCACAACTCTGCATTATGTAAATTATGTTTCAAAGTGGTTTATTTTATTTTTTTGGTGTCAAATAAATTTATATTCTATTCTATTCTACTACGCGAAACATGCTGTAGCCCAACGTGAATTGGCACGAAGTGCTCATCAAATGAAGCTCTGACTTTTTTCATCCTTGATTCCAGTGTGGCTCGTAGAATGTCTAATAGAGTTGAGAGCCTCCTATCACTATCCCCAGTTCTCAGTTTAATTAAATAAGCTGCCTGACTGGTTTTTGGTTTGCGAACTCGCAAGAATAATTCGTCATATAATACTAAAAATTCAGAAACGTCTAAGCCAGTCCAATAGTGAAGTGACAGATGTGGTCAGGCATTTCTTCTACATTTTCAAAATCAAAACATATCGTTTTTTTTTAACAGTTGTATTAAATCCTCGATTTGGCGTATCGTGAACCTAGATGTCTGTGCAGTTGTGTTGGGCAACTCATGCCAATCATTCTCAAATAAATGCAGTCTGCATACTCGTGAACTACGAGGAATGTAACAAACAAACTCGGGTATTAAAAACAATGGGGGGTCATTGCAGTTTTGTACTGTACAACGCCGTGAGGTGTTTGCAGCTCTTCTATAATTTGGCATATCGACTGATACAGCGGTTGTTGGGGCAGGAACGGCGAAGTGAACTGGAGGCAATGGCGGAGCTGGAGGAGCGTTTTCAACAAGAACAGGAGCTGACAGGACATTATAGCTTTGTTCTTGTTCATCAACGTCCATTCTTTGCTCGTTGCGTCGATTGGCCATGACCCAACATCTATGGCACACTTCGTAAGTGTCGCGCTGATTCTAGAATAAATAGTAATCCTTATAGAATCCGCTTAAAACAATGGCTATTATAATGACGCTGTCTGTACGTGTGACAAACTCAAACCCATTGCCTCCGGCATAGCAGTCGGGTACACGTACTACAGCACCATATTGGTGGTCAGTGAATACTTAGTCATATAAAAAAACTGGCAAACAAAAGTAAAGGATAATCATTGTAAATTGTATATTTACTTGTATTGGTCTAGTCCATGGTAAGTATTGGAGCAAAGATGAATGGCAATCAAGGAAGTGTCTCCTGATTTCTGTCACCGAACGTCCACAGCCTGCACAAATGTTATGCATTTATTATATCCGGCGGAGTGTGCATAATATCGTTCTCGGAGTCACTACTACTCATATTTTTAACTAAAACAACACAAACAGCTTTTCACAATCCTACTTTCGTAACAATAAAAACCAAAAAACAATTCAAGCAAATGACAACAATCAAACAACAATAATAATGGCGGCAAATCGATCTTCCGTCAAGACGAATGTTTTTTTTAAATCATAGACAAATGAATGAAGTCCCTGATCTCATGTCACTTGAGATCAAAAATCGTGCAGTTTATATTAAAAAAACATATTGAATTGACGTTTCTTATAAATGACTGTTTTAATATCTATGAACACTAGAATAGAGACCCTCTTGAGTTTTGACAGCTATTCCAAATTTAAACTCATAACCTTACAGAATTTAGTACTGTAATTTTAACATTACAGTACTACTACAGATGAGAAAATTCTCATAGTTAAATTGGTTGTCATAATGCTGGTAATTTCCTACGGGTTTTGAACGCATAATAGAGGATTTATGATATACGTGTAGATAATAGTACATTACTTAACAAGGGCTGTAAAAGAAAGAAAGCCCGAAATCGCAGGTATTTGAGACCCGAGCCGTAGGCGAGGGTTGTAAATATGCGATAGAGGGCTTTCTTTTTTACTGCCCGTGATGAGTACACAATTTTACGTCTTCACCTGGCCACAATGCGAGTTTTACCGTGCGCGCAGCGTGCGATAAAACTCACATTATGGCCAGGTGTTACGTAAATTAACTAAATGAGCGAAGACAAGTATCTAACATCGATAAACTTTGGCCACATAGGTACATAGCTACTTTAGTTGACGTGGTTCTTCTTAGGAGACGTAATCAGGGTAGAATTAACGGTTCTAGACATCTTTTCACCGTTTTTGACCACTCAATTTTTTTACCAATATGCACAGGATTATGAAATTACTGTCATTTTTATATTTTATCTTTATATAAATCTTCAGTCTTTATTTACGAATATTAATTTGAATTTCACAGTACTTTTGATACTCATTTCAACCTTAAATGGCCAAAAAGGGTACTTCCACCAAGTATGTGCGTAAGTTTCATTACAATTATTCTCTTTATAGGGTAACTTCTTTCAACTAGGTATTAGCCAAATAAAGTGTTATTTATGTTTCAGATGTCGCATAGCGCGTGCGCGGAAAACAGCTGTTCAATAATAACAAAATATTACTGCACTTTACTGGGTGGAGAGCCGAGAGCGTTCATTCGTCCAATCAAAAGGTTTCGTGATGCTCGATTTCTTGAATGAACTGACGTCACTACGCGTTACTTACGTCTATTGTATTATAGGATTATATACTTAGCTAGATGATTGGGTTCGTTCTGGCGTCAGATATTCTGTTCAAAATGAAACCATGAATTAGTCACAAGTCGGTAGCGATGTGAGCCGGACGCTACGCTCTTTCGCCTGCCTTCGCGCTCTTTCGCGCCGCGGCCGAACCACCGCGAATTTAGGCCAAGCTTAACTACGTGCTTCTCTCTCTATCCCGACTGTTCGTATTACTCTATCCTTTTCCCCCAGTGCTACTTTCTTGATGTAATCAGTTCAATGTTTACATTTTATCAGGTGATGAAATTTCGAAGTGTTTTGAATGCTGATAAAGAAGCCTTCGAGTTGCTGTGTTTTGTGTATGTATCTGTCGATAAGTAGGTACGACCATTGATTTAGAGTTTATAAACCATAAATGGAATCAATTTAGGTAAGAGATTCTGTCATGTACGCCACACGCTGTGATACGATAATAGTATTAGCGTAGGTAGGGACATGACGAAAGTATAATAGGCACCTAATTAACGTGTTAAGTGCATAATCTATGTTATTGTTTAACAATTTACACCTGCGTACGATAATGAAAGCACAGTATGAGTAGCGTAGTTACGTAAGTAAACAGAGTAGGGCATTATATTCATCATTGCTCCATATTCTGGATCTTTATTCATTACCGTTCTTTTTTTTTGTTAAGACTGAAGTAGGTACTGTTGATTCCAAAATAAGTAATAAAAAAGTATTGCAGGTACCTATACCTTGGCCTAATAAATAAGGGCGCTATACAGAGCGTGTTGGCAACATTGTACAATTTTAACCCAATCGCTGCCTCTGAATTAATGTGATGATTGCCAGTTTAAAATATGTTTTATCAGTCACCTCAATCCAACAATAAGTGTTTTAATTCATTTTTAATAACACTCGTTGACGCCTGGCCCCTATCCCACAAAACTTTACAAGCGTACAATTTGACAAATTTGTACGGATCTCCATACAAAAAGTTGACAAATTTGTTAAATTGTAGGCTTGTAAAGTTTTGTGGTATAGGGGCCTGGTCTAACACTATTAATAATCTCACTACTAAAAGACCAATGAAATGAGTCCAAAGTCCAAACTCCAAACTAGAACGGATTTACTATAAGCTACCTACCTTTTGAAGAGTTCCTTTGGCCACTTTTCGTCTCCATAATCATACCAGCTGGATGGAACCATATTATTGGATATTGTCATCGGAATTGTATAAGTACCTACCTATGCATAATTTCAAGACAATCCGACAAATAGAAGTGGGTTAAAATAGTCCGCTAACAAGTGAAACTAATCGAGAAAATGTGTGCTATGTGTAGGATTCTCCAGCTCACTAAAACCTGTTATCATCTGCTTTTTCTCCTACATCTTGATGTATGAGTTGTCATATTGGATTGCTCTTGAACTTTTGTACACAACTTTTGGATGACGGCTGTTTAATGCGACAATACCTCCACATATTCGGCAATGTTGAATGAGGGCATGTCATAAGACTGAGAGAGAAAAACTTCTTAGCAATACCGTCTTTATCATAAGGCCACACGGGGCCCGTGCGCGGGCTTCCATCCTCAAGGGCCCGATGTAAACAATTTCTCTCACGAGATCATAGTTAAAAAGAAACCCGTATAAGTCGCTTTCTCTACTTTCCAAAAGGGCCCCAAATTCTTGTGTGCCCAAGGGCCCCAAAGCCGGCCTTGCTTGTTAGTCCAGTGTAGATTGTTTAGATATAGCAAGTTTGCATCGGTGGGCGATTTTATTGCAACGAAGACCTGTTTGTTACGACTTTATTTGTCAACGTAATGATCAATGATCACGTTGGTATTCTAATTGGTTAAGATTAAGACGTTCGACCGTATCAGAAAGTCTGGGAGTGTGAGACCCTACTTTGAAAATCGATGTTAGAAGTTAGGTGCGTTAGTTCCATCCCTGTCACTCGTCATTCGAGACTAAAATCGAGAGTAAGGGATGGAGTTAACGCAACTTCGAACTTTAAAGTAGCGTTCAATTCTTAGTTGCAGGAATAACTATGCATAAATTATACCTTTTTAATTATTAAAACATTTGCACAGACCTTGGTGTTTGATTGGAAAAATGTATAAACGAAACAAACAGCAAATGCTAGGAAGTTGGGAAATCGAAGCAAGTGAAGGAAGTGTTTGGTCAATAATCCGCGATTCAGTTGCACATACCTACTACCATTGTTGAGTTGACCTACTCCGTTGGCGCTCTTACCCCACGATGCAAGTGCGTCTGCGAGGCGAGTCCGTGAAACCAACAATGTCTTAAAAAATATATACTCGTAGATGTCGCATTTACCCCGTTCACGCACTTTCCCAACCTGCTGGCCTATTGCCTAGCACACTCGCAATTGCAATCGTTTTCATTTTGAAAGTCGAAGGTTTGTCTGCATATAAAATGAAAACAATTGTTCCGGTTTGACGTCAATTCCGATTGCGAGCGCGTTAGGCAACAGGCCAACTGACCTAACTACTTTTGAAATCTGCGTAAAGGAGGAACTACATTAACTACCTACGTTTCATGTAGTAGCGACGTACTTGTGCGAGCGATATGTATGACCATACCAGAGACGCAGCCCCACAACACTTCTTGCGGATGATTTCTTGCGGCTGCAAGCGTGCAGCTGTAGGAAGGCAGGGGAGAAGACTGTAAATGAGCAGTTGAATAGAAAATTATGAATGATATGTAATGTGTGAATGTAAGGACAAATTTGCACCCGATGGTATTCCGCAAGGAGTGAAATCGAGCAGAGTCTCGTGTAGGAGGTAACCTGTGCTAGATACTTTTTTCGTCTCATATTGTAGAAAATTTAGTCTTATTTAAAAACTTTCTGAGAAGGTAGGTACATACTATCAAAAACTAGTCCTTTAGGGTTATATATACAAACATACATAAGCTCACGCCTTTATTCCCAGAGTGGGGTAGGCAGAGCTACAGAATTACTAACAACTCTAAAAACTGGTTAATATAACTCTCTAACCACATTTTGCATTTTGCTTTAGTGTTATAATCGCCAAAATCTGGAAAAAGTACAAACTTTCGCGGTTTTCTTTACTTTTGAAAAAGTTGCGTTCGGCGCTCGAGGTCACAAACTGGGATAATTCATTCAAAAAAACAGAATTACCGGATTTGACGATTTTGTCGCAAGCTCATGACATGATGACTAAAGTTACTGGTGTACCTAGGTACTTAAAATATTACTTTGACTTGCTGACCCGACAGACTGCCCTGTCCATTTTCTTTCAGTAAGTAAGTACAACTTTTCCAAATATGTTTTCTAAAAATCTTACTCGCAATATTGCAAACATTAAAAAATTGCCTAATGTGACGCGCAGCTTACCAACGAGCACCTTATAATGTCTATTCGAATGAAAATTTATGTTTTACAATGGCTTCTATTCTGTCCTTAGTGACAAGTTTGCCAATGTCAGGGTTTGAGTCTACAGGTGGACGGTGCTTCTCTGTACGGAATAAGAAACCGCGCAGAGTTGAAAACAAGACGGCACATGGTTAGTTTTATAACTAAGTACTACTATTCCAATTAAATGACAGAATATTATGAAAAATTGGCATAAACAGAAGGACCGAATCGAAAGCGGAAACACCAAATTCAACTGTCGCACCACAGATTGTAAAAAGGGTCTAAAGAATTATAAGTGATTTTATTACGACTAGAACTCAAATGACGAGACTCGAACTAGACTTATACATAGGAATCCCTTTATTGCAGAACTTCCAACCAAGCGAGTATCGCATAGGACTCGAGTCCTTTTTCTGCGTTCGAGTGCTTTGGTAACGAGTCGTACTCGAGCCGTACTATTGTTTGAGCCCCTTTCACGATGATCGATGATACTTACAGTACCTACAGTTCTTAGTACGTCGGTGTAGCTCATGTAGCTGTTATTAGTAAAATATACAAAAAACATACAAGACTCGGGCACAAATACTAGCGCTCATCACCCAAATATCATCCCTTACCGTAAAACGGGGTGGTAGGGACACCACCTAAAATGAAGCATATTATTATGTTACTAATTATAAGACTGAAATTATTTCCAATAGACGTAACGTTATTGTCCATTTAATACTCATTCTTATTTGTAACAAGTTATGACTTATTTGCATTTGGTTATATTTTGTACTTACTATTTTTCCTATTAACATTCTTTTAATTTCAATACAATAGATTTTCGCAGCTAGACTCGGAGTCGTATTGTGAATCTAGTCCTGGAGCCTGCACTATTTGTGTATTGCCATTACTAGCATTAATAACGTGTAGTCAAGCTTCTGCTCGTGTCAAATACTCGTACGACGTACAACTCTTTAACGAAATTGCATTTGTATCGTTACAAGTTACAAGATAACAAAAATGTAAAAAACATAAAGAGGTGTGTCTTTTCATCACGTTTATAAATAAACATTCTTATCAGATACTTTAAATTGGTAGCAAAGTTCGTTTGCATTTCAAATTACGATAATTTTAATTAAGCATTGCTTCTCACAAACACGTAGGTATTGTCAGTATTGTGTTTATAATGATAGAGTTTTATCATATCACTGAAAGTAAGACAATTATCATGATTGGTAGAATAGTCCATATATTAACCCTTGCACTGTTCATAGTCCAGTTAGTTAAAAGGACGTCCTTATTTAGTGCAACGAGTTCGCGCGGGAAGTTGGTTAACTGAAAATTTAGCACAATTCTGCTATATCACGAATGTGTCATGCTAATAATGCCTTAACAAAGTAGTCGTTTTCATTCATCATTCACACGTCTGCTGATCTAAAATTCAAATTCAGATTTTTTTTTTCATCACACTTGCTCGTAAATAGTGTCCTAACATGCTAGAAAAATCGACCGTAAATCCAAAATAATACCCGCGGGCCTTTTTTTTACCATTACGTTACTTAAGTGCGTAATAGCTTTTACGTAACACCTGGCCATAATGTGAGTTTTATCGCACGCTGCGCGCACGGTAAAACTCGCATTGTGGCCAGGTGAAGACGTAAAATTGTGTAGGGTACGTTGTCGAACAGTGAACCACCCTTTTTTCTAAGTCATATAACTTGATAGAAAAAAAAGCTAAGAATTTCATTTTAGTGTTATCGTTTAGGTAATTTAATAAGGTTTCTAAGTTTTATATTACAGAAAGCCAGATGAACAAACTAAGACCCGTAAAGGAGGTTTTAAAAAAAAAAAAAATTTGGCTCACTGTGTACTATGGATAGTTTACACTGAACCACTTATATTTCGACAGTGAACCATAATTTAATGTGCTTTGAACAGTGAACCACCTTTTTTTCTAAGTCATATAACTTGCTAGAAAATAAAGCTAAGAATTTCGTTTTGGCGTCATCGTTTAGGTAATTTCATAGGATTTCTCAGTTACACGTTACATAAAGCCAGAGGAACAATCCAAGACTCATAAACGAGTTTAAAAAAAAAAAAATTTGGCTCACTGTGTACTATATAATTTGGTACAAAATAAAGCTAAAAAAGAGAAAAATTTATCGTTTTGGTGTCATAATTTAGGTAATTTTATAGGGTTTCTCAGTTACAGGCTACAGAAAACCAAAGGAACAAATCCAAACCCATAAAGAAGGTGTTTTTTTTAAAATGAAAATTGGCTCAATGTATACAATGGGTAGTTAACGCTGAACCTTGAATCTTGTTGAAATATGGTTCACTGTTGAACTATATTTCAACATTCAATTATTATTTCATTTCCAGTAAAAAATGCTTTGTTAAAAAAAAACACGCAATTTTTGAAAATCAACTTTTATTTAAAAAATTACAAGCGAAAAAAATGTTTCTTTTATAAAAAAAACTTTAATGTATGTATGTATGTAAACACTTCATTGTACAAAAGAAAAACCATAACAATACAATTAATATAGAAATATGTACAAAGGCGAACTTATCCCTTTAAGGGATCTCTTCCAGCTAACCCTTGAGAGATTGAGATGAGTGAACGGTTGTGCAACGAGTAAACAAGTGTACAAGAAGAAGACCAATAAAACTTATATAATTAAATTTAAAATAAAACTACATTCAAATACCTACATAAATAGATATAGAAATATACATATTAATAGTTAAATATACATACATAAACTACATTTTACGTATCTAGAGGATAATTGACATTTAGGAGATAGAGTCAAGCCAGAACTTCTTTAAGTACCTATCATATAAACTATTCCACATGTCAAAAACAATAACTGTTAAAATAAAAAGTTTTAGTTTGGTTCTAAGGTACACAGTGAACCTAAGGTAGGTACACAGTGAACCTAAGGTAGGTACACAGTGAACCTAAGGTACACAGTGAACCGGATCAGTAAGTACTATGCGGACCTGGTTCACTGTTTAATACACACACTATTCAACTTACAATATAAAAAATATATAGGTTATATATTGAATTACCACAACGCATTATGCTCATAAAACGACTAAAACTACGGCAATTTCGATAATGTACAGCTTTTGTCCATATAGTTAATAACAAAATATACAAAAATCGAGACACTTACGTGAGAATACTCCGTTTTCTTTCGGAGCAACAAACAAACCGCACTCACACGTCAGTCTTTAGCCGTGGCCGCCGGCTCACTACGGGAGAGGGGAAGGGTGCCCGCGGGGCAAGTATTAACAAGTTCGGTCAAAGTGGCAACGTCGCAGTTCTCCCAATATGGCGGTGGTTCAAAGTATCTGGTTGGTTCACTGTTCGACAACGCACCCTACTCATCACGGGCAGTAAAAAAGAAAGCCCTCTATCGCATATTTACAACCCTCGCCTACGGCTCGGGTCTCAAATACCTGCGATTTCGGGCTTTCTTTCTTTTACAGCCCTTGTTAAGTAATGTACTATTTTTTTAAATATTATACGTGGACTCAAACTATCACAATACGTCAGGACCCCAATTCTTGTGCCATTCGATATGAAGTTTCATTCGAGATTAAATGTCAGTTGAATACTATTTCCTAACAATCTCGCATAATAAACTATTGATCTCATATGTCACTAGAATCGGACTCCGAACACGTTTGACATTATCTGTGGTAAGCCACAGACAATGATGTAGTCTGCCGCTAATAAGTTAAAAATATGATCTTTTGTCTGATTTTATTTCATTTCCTCGCAATTGTGATGAAAAACATTGTATGTTACACGGGTGGTAAAGGAAATACAAAGCTCGAGTCATTAAAGCCCTCAGCCTACGGCTTCGGGCTTCTAACAGACTCTCGTTTGTAATTCTTTCTTTACCACCCTTAATACACAATGTACTATTTTTTATTCAGTATGTTGGCAACATGAGTGCTTTTTTACATGTCGGTAATATGGACTGAATGTACCAGGCAGGGACAAGACCATCATTGCAGAGAAGAAGCACCGCAAGAAACTAGCAGAAGGTATTTTTTTCAATCATAAATTAAAATAATACATACCTACTTAAAATCAAGTTACATTACAAAGTAATAAAGTGATAAATAGCAATAATTCAAAATATTACACAATATTTTAACATGACTAATTTCAGTACGAATAATTAGATAGGTATGTGAGAATATCGTAAAGTTAGAGAATAACTTGGTCAAATACTGAATAAAACAGAACATATCTCTTCACAATTAGAATTCAATACGAAGTTTTCAAAGCTGTAGGTATTTAGGTACTGTCACTAATGATACGAAAACGGGTTCTTCGCGCGGTTATATGTCATTAAAATTTCGGGTTTCGAATATTTGGTTGATGTTGCAATCGGCGTGATTATGGGTCAACCCGCTAAGAACCCGGTAAATTATTATTAGTGAAATGAATAATAACCGCGATAGTTTAAAAAAACTGTCTTATTATGTTCTCGACACCCGCCGTTCTTTGGACTTTGCGCTACACTCAATTGCATAGCGACCGATAAAGATATGTTGGTACAGTTTAAATGGTATGTTTATTCATATCAACTGTTCAATTACCTATAGTATAGTTTGGGTAAACAACGACGGGTTTTCTTGTCATTATTCCCATAAATTGGGTGCATTCAAAAGTCATAATGCGGATTATTATAGTTTTGAAAGTAATTTTTCGAATGAAAACTTTTTTAATCATATTCATATTTATTTTTATTTCTTATTTAATTCAATTAAGTATCAGGGGACAATCTCACACAAATTGACCTAGTCCCAAACAAAGCTAGGCTTGTAGCTACTATGCGTACTAGACAACGATAAACATATAGAAACAAATACTTAAATACATTACACAAATATTGCCCATACCGGAAATCGAACCCAGGACCGCTAGCTTCGTAGGCAGACCAACCAATACCAACTAGGCTAAACGCGTAATCAACTTCGAAATATGAGGGAATTATCGCACAAAATAGACCTATGTGGTCCGAACTCAGCTTTGGCTTTTTCTATGGAATCTAGGGAAGACGACCAAAATAATTATACAGAGAAATCGAACCTGCGCTGGGTCCAGTGCCGCGGTTAAGACAACCGGTGAATAACTGACATAGAAGCATTCTATCTGTGTCCTCAGGGTTGGCAACGCATTTGCAAACTTGAGATTGTCATCGTAAGATTGCAAATGTGTACGGGTTTCGGAGCCCACTTATCGTCAGGTGGTATCTGTGCCCGTTTGCCTTCCCCATGCCATAACGAAGGACCTCTTAAGATACTATGCAATCGCTGAAAGCTGAGTCCTCAATCTTACCGTTCCATCTTACCGTCTCTTTTACTGTCTGGAACTTGACAGGTTTAGAGTCCATAAAACCCAACTGTCAACTAAGGCCGCATGACACGACATGACAGTGGCCATCAGTGGCTAAACAAACCACCCGACTTGACATTAGCTAAGTGTATGCCTTGCAGCAGCCTAACACAAGGAAAAAAAAGTATCGAATGATTAATAAATTAAACAGTTGCAATATACGTGACAGATCTATTTATATACTTTTCGCTCGGTAACATATTTGTCATATATAGGCATATAAAAGCGTGACATAAGCAATTAGCGTCCCGAGCCACTATCAGTAGCGACCCAGCGAGCGGCCGGCGCACGCGGCGATCTCGACTTGGCCAAGCAAGGTAAATTGTTTTTTTTCTTATCACTAACAAGAAAGATAGTGATTTTTCTGTTTATGACATTTTTAAACATAAATTATCTGATGTAGTTTAGATTTTACTGGGAGTTAATTTAGTAATAGGATACCCAACTAACAATTTAACGTCGTTCAAAAGTTTAGCAAACGTTATCTTAATACCTTTGATCGTAATAGCTAAGTCATACTAATGTTTTAATAACGTTTACTAAACGCGAAAATGGCCCCAGTTATACGACCTACTTTGTCGTATAATGGTCATACAGAAGTCACAAGCCGTCTTCGTTAACGTCATTCAAAAGTCATATAAACTTTATGAAATTACCACTTTTGTTGTATTGTGGTCGTACAGGTGTTTTTGAATGACTAAAACGTTTTATTTGAGTCAAGGAACACAACACCTGTAAGACTTCTTATTCATTTTTCTTGTCAGTGACACTTTGTGATTGTGTTTCGAGATTTGAGTGCAAAATAAATAGTTACAAGGAAATAAAAGGGGAGTGTTATTTAACTTTCATATTTTACTAACTTTATCTGTCTCTTATGCCGTTTAGTTCGACTGGGAATTGAAGTTTTATGATAATATACCTATGTAAATACTATTCAGATTTTCATGCCCCCTCGTAATTTTGTGTTTAAATCATTATATTTTTATCAATAAAAATATGTTTGTATCTAAAAATGTAGGAAATTGTTGCTTTTGTCGTACACTTATGTCTTTACGACGTTGTAAAAACATAAAGTCATATTAAGGTTATTTTAAAACCATGCAATACGCCATGACAGCTAGCTATTAGGGTAGGTAGGGTTTTTTGATAACAGGAAATCCCTATTAACTTTCCTTTTGAAAGTTCCACTACGTTTTAGTTTTCTCCACGTATTTTTATGCTTCCATTTTTCGTAGTTTCTATACAGCGTTCCGTAAAATAATGGCGGCCTAGACGTTTTAAAGTCAAAACCTGACTAAAATGCGACTACAGGTTAGATTAAAGTCAGGAAATGACATTAAACGGCCATCATGCAAATAAACGTTATATTTAAGTTTTAAATACACAACTAAGTAATTTAAGAGTCGCTTATTAACCGCAGAAAAACAAGATAGTGGTTGTTTTATAAACGTCACTGTAAAAACGTCTATACAATGCTACGTTATATAAATGTCATATAAAGGTTTTTCAAACACCTAATTTGGTCAGTTCAAATCGTTTAATGGACTATAACGTTAGTATGACAATTGCGTTGTCGTACAAACGTTTAAGCTAAGACTGTAATAAAACGTCGTATAGTTTAGTCTTACCGACGTTGCTAAGACCAGTGTATTATGACATATTCGTCGCACGACTAATAGGTTAAATTAAAGACGTCTATAGGACCTAGTAGTCATCTCATTACCATTATAAGACTGCTATCCAACTTTATGTCGTACAAGTCAAGACTTATGCGACGTTTTTGTTTGTTGGGTAGTTTTCTGTTTATTTTACGTGTGTATTTAGTATTTTTAGAAGTAAAAATATGCAATATCCATGGGCATTGACCGATGGTTAGATTCAATCATACTAATAAAGTTGACTAAACCCTTTATCAAACAAAACATCGGAAAAGTGCGTGTCGAGCTTTCATTAATTTAGGATTCCGTGCTGTTTACAAAAAGTGAGTTTTTAGACTCAACCAAAATGTTTAATCCTAGACTCATAAATATTGTATGAAATAAATAAAATGCAAGTATTATCAAGTGCTAGTTAATATTTGTTTCCCATCCGTTTTTTTACTTGCTGTTGGAAAGTTAGAGATGGGGACAAAATTTAAATACATTTTGAGGGATATATCGACACACATTATTAGTCATTAAAAAAATTACAGTGTTCTTTAGATCTCTATCAATAACCCATGTCCATCCTAACGTGCGTCCGTTTTTTTATAGGAGAACTTACCGTCGTTTAGGGGTTTACAAAATAGAATATAATGCAAATAACATTTATGCAAATCGTCCTAATGGTGTTAACATAGGAGTCATAGGACATACAGACAGGCAGACCATGACAGATTATCCGTTGTTATTGTGCTTTTGGAAGGCGTCATTGAAGCTGAGCCCAACAAGCATTTTAAACAACTTAAGGTTACTCATAGTAATGTAATAGCCAATAGGACACCGATCACCGATTGTCCCCGAGTTCATAATTATACTATAGAAGTATGCTCAAACAGACAATATACTTAACTTATGTAATTAATTTGTCATGTTCTTATGTCTTATTTCATAACTGTCATTAACAACTCGCACTTGTTTATTGTAAACTTTAAATACTTATTGATAAGATCTACCTGAGTTTGTACGGTCAATACATTTCGAAAGAACTAAGTTTCTAATTTAGAGATATACCCCTACCCGTCGTGTTGTGTATGCAATACGTAAGGCAGTAACAATTTGGCTTTATCATTTTATCGTACTGGCTATCTCCCAAAATACGTGTATCTGAGCTCTCGTAAAATAGGAATTTCCGCTGTCGGAGTCAGTTTGGTCGGCGGGGGTCGCTGGCCAATTTCCGCCTCGTCAGCGTTGTTGGGTGTAGGTACAGTAAAGCGGAAACATCGCATATATATCCCTACAACATCTTACTATACCTACACCATATAAATTGGTATCATAACCATACTGCAGGAAAAGGAGGATATTTTCGCAATGTTGTTAAACCAATTCAATTCAGAGTTAGGTATGTACTTAACATGGTGTAGTGAAATGTCATCGGAACCTGTATCTATAAAATTCATGTAAAGTATTCAAATTCAAATTCAAATTGATTTATTTGCAAGTACATACTCGGATCTTATAAATATACATGTCAGTAGTAGTAGGTACATGGATATGTTCTGCCACAATTTGGCATGCAAAAGTCTTAAACTACATTAGAAATAAATGTTACTATTATCATATTAGGTATTATAATCTTATTATATAAATTCAATTATTTTTTTTTATTGTATTAATCATATTATTATAATTGTCACAATATTAATTAATTATAACATTCGATTCAAAATAAATTAATACAATCTTAAATTAAATTGAAGAGAAACTAGATATTTGGCTTGTTGGCAAAATAGTCCTTGACAGAGTAAAAACAGTTGTCTAGAAGCCATTTCGTAAGTATTTTCTTGAATTGTCTCACAGGACATTCCACAATAAACTTAGGCAGCTGGTTGTAAATTTGGATAGCCATACAGTAACAGTTATTTTTGTGAAGCTTGACTCTAGAGCGTGGTAAGAACAATTTGTTCCTATACCTAGTTGATCTCGGGTAATTGACGATCTGTTTTTCAAAAAATTCAGGATGTTCTCTCACAAACATGCACATCTGTTTAATGTATAAGCATGGTAGTGGTTAATACTTTAATTGTTTTGAATAAAGGCCCGCATGGTTCTAAGTAGTGGGTGTTACACACAGCTCTTATACATTTTTTTTGTAGCAAAAATGCTCTATTTACATCTACAGAGTTGCCCCAAATAATCAAACCGTAACTAAGTAAAGAGGATACATAGCCGTGGTAAGCTGTTAGTGCTAAGTCTCTAGACGAGGTTCTGCTTAATCTTCTTAATGCAAATACAAACTTATCCAGCCTTTCACAGACATTGGCAATATGAAATTTCCAATTACAAAATTTATCAATGTGAATTCCAAGAAATGTAGTGGTTTCCACTTGTTTTATTTCATTATCATTATATTTTACATTAAGTGCAATGTCAGTATTTTTGTGTGTCCCAAACTGCATAATATTAGTTTTATTTATATTTATTTTCAGATTATTGTTATTTAGCCAATCAATTATACCTTTAAGAGTGTTATTTATCTCATTATTATAATTATCTTTATTGTTTGATCTGATTATTAATGTAGTGTCATCGGCAAACATTATGCAATCGTGTTTACTATGTCGTGGTAAGTCATTAATATATAATAAAAATAATAGAGGACCCAAAATACTCCCCTGGGGTACTCCACAGTTGTTGGTTTTGAATTGTGACCTCCCCGTTATAACTTGTCCATTTCCAATACCTACTTTGTATTTCAGTACACTGCTTCCGATCTGAGAGATAACTATTTATCCAACTATAAGCGTTCCCTCTGATACCATACCTCTCTATTTTATTTATGTTTTGTTATAGTTAATTAGTTGTAAGTTCCTTGCTTGCGTCACTACACAATAAGTGAGTCTTAAATTAATTTAAACCTGTAGGTATTATGCAAATGTTAAGTACAGTTAGTGTTGATTTGCCGGCTTTGAGTGTTACCTACAAGTATTTATGTTGTTACTTTTTGTGTCTGTAATTTGTTACTGTGCCTTTTTAATATAATATAATTAACTAGAGGACGCCCGCGACTTCGTGCGCGTAGATAAAGTTTCCCTCTCTACCCCCTACTTGAACCCCTTAGATTAGGGGATGAATTTCGAAAAATTCTTTTTTAGTGCTCACTTTGGTAATCATGAAATGACGCACAGTACAAAATTTCAAGTTTCTAGCTACAGTAGTTTCGGCTGTGCGTTGATATACTTACTATAAAGTCATTGAGTCAGGTTTGCCTTTTATAATATCGAAGCTGTATCTTGCGCGCGTTGCTATTGCTACGTCATACCAACTCCGAAACCTTCGTAGACGCATGCACAACACTTTGCTGTAGATCATCTGCATTTATGCAGTAATGCTGACGTGTGGATTGGTCGAAATTTACTCGTAAAATACCATCAATAAAATATTTTTAAAAGTAATCAGTGGATTAAATTAAATTAACGTAAAAGTGCAAAGTGCTCGTAAAAAGGCAATTAGTAGGTTGTCATTAAGGAACACGTCAAGCCTTGTGATTTGACGATAGCATAGCATTGACAGCTGCAATTTCCCACAAATCAAGGTTAATTGTACCCGCTAATACGTTATCATTTGATAACGTGTATTAGATCGTTTATTGATTAGATTTTCGGACTGCGTCACTATACTTAGGTTAAATCGTTTGTTTTGTTTTAATTTTGTTTCTTTCTTTTACCTTAAGAACTATCAGATCACGGATATGAGAACAGGACATATAGAACCTCTTTTCGTTAATTGAGTTAAAGTTCACGTCACTGCGAGAGTTCTCTGGATGATTTCCATATAAATCAGACCGGACTTAACCAGATGAGTTGGATTTGTCATTATAAACTTATTACCTATTTGTAATAATACGTAGGTATTGTCTACAGTAGAAAAAAACCCTTATTTTTACCTTATTGTACAGTCGAAATTAAAATCTTGGAGTGTTTTTTAACGAAATTGCGAGAGACAATTTTACCAAGTTATTTCAACGAATTCACAGTAGGTAATTGACAGTAAAACGAGTTTAATACTCGTATTTGCCTATCTATCGCATTAACACTCTGTCTGACAAGAACAAATATACCGACAGATGCCAGAAAGAGTGTGACCGCAATACACAGCCGAGTACTATTAAAAGGATTGTGAAGCGAAGCTTAAATCGGGTTAATCTCGGAGCCGTTAAAAAAGTCTACATTATATTTGAAAGATTTACAAGATTGAAGGGGAGAGAATCTATCGCTACAGCATTTTGTCCGGACATTTTCGGCTTCACAATACTGTAAATACCTAAGAATCGAGAGTTTTCAATTGTTTTATGCAAACTCGTAATGACAACTCTTTATTAGTAGCCAGTTGTAAACTACCTTATTATAACGGCAAACAATGACTTCTCCAGTTCCCCTCAATAGCATAACATTGTAACTCCAAATTCAGCACTTACATTCTCAACGTTACGTTATAAGTTATAACGCTTCAAATGCTTGTTTAAACAATTTAGAGTTACGGTATAGTGGTAAGTTCGGCTATGAATTAGAATCTAGGAAGGTTACAGAAAGATAACCCAGACGTCATACGTACGACAGCGGTTCGTGCAGCTAACATAAATTATCGACCGAAGTCTTTCATGGGACAGAAATGACAGAAACGTTACGAATATCGATTGACTTAGCTTTACCTTGGGCTGTTTTTAAAGTAGACTAGCTCGACAATTATATTTAACAAGTTTTGATTTAACTGTGTGTGTTTGGCTTATTTGGTGTATGGGTCAAAACTTGCCAATGAATTTATTTTATGGAGTCGGCGAAAGGTACTATGTAGTTTCGCGATGACGGTCTTTCTAACCCAAAAATCACACTTAGAAACAAAAGCATCAAAAAGTCACGTGATGTGCCAGTGACAGTGACGCGATTGGTTTAAAGACTAAATGAATATAATTGAACGATTGTTAGCGTAATGCATCTTGTCTGGACCCTCTGCAATGAGGGCACCATTGGACGCGCGGCGTAGTCTTAACAGAAACAGAACTAATCAAAGAGTAAGTAAATAACAATAATAACTAACATTGCTTCTCAGGAAAATACGCTTCGTTTTCCTTAAAAACTAGAGCTAAAAGTAATTTGCACACTAAGTTCATTTGTGTATTGTGGTCGTAGCGCTCGAGATCCAAAATCTAAGTTCGGAGAATTACAGCAGCTCTATCCCATCTTATAATAAGTATTTAAGTAAGTAAGTACATCAATCATACTTGTATAGGTACCTACATATATTATCCGTATATATTTTTTGCTTACTGTTATGCATTCAAATAGGTAGATACCTTACGACTTTTAGCGCTTCCCTCTGGATACAGTTATCCAAAGGTTTACTAAACTTAATCAGTCTTGCAGTCTTTAAATAGAATAGGTATATCTTTCTACCTTGGTCTATATCGCGTGGCAAATGTGGATAAAAGCATCCGTCGCTCTCGTACTTATTAACGTGTCAGAAGGTGACGGATGCTTTATCCAAACATTGTCACGCGATCAGCCATATTAGGGCCCCAGGGCGACGCAAATGATGGCGTAGTTATAAACTTCTTTTAGTTGGTGTCATGTATTTTTTTCTCACTTTTTTCTCGTCTTTTTATTTAAGTAAGTACTTGTCTATTCGTAAGAACTTAGCAAATAGGTGATTAGAAACTAACTTTCCGATGAGCAGACACTTCAAACTTTTAATATAGCCCAGTAATGACAGTGCAATAATGGAACCAAATGTTTTTAAAAATGCGGTTAATAAAATATACGAGAGATTTAAGAAGCGGAAAATTAGCACGCGGCGCGTCCGTACCAGAGGCCCTACTTTAAGAATCGAAGTTCGAAGTTACAGTAGCTCCGTCCTTGTCACTAGTCATTCGAGACTAAATCAAGAGAAAGGCATGGGAGCTAACGTAAGTTCGAAATTCGATTGTCAAACTAGGGCCTCAGATGGGACGTTACGTTATCAACGCCGTTTAATATTGGGAACTCAAGGAACCGCTTCTTGTCAGATTAGCCTTTCGAACAAAGTAATGGTTTCGTTGAGTAATAGTTGTTTGTCTTCAGGTTCCGGCGGAAAACGGCGGCAGCATGCCTGTGCTCCGCAACGCTGACCACCCCGCGTCGCAGGCGACCGACTCGGTCGCCACGCGGTATGCGGTCGCCGTTCTCGGCGCGTGGGCCGCGGAAATCGGTATGTTTCTATTTTCTATTGAATAGGCAGCAGTAGTACGTGAAGTAAGGTAAACGTCCAAGTGCTCGTCGCTGTACTAGTATTTGTCCCCATACTTTCAATTGCAATTAACAAAATATGATTAACATTACTTTTGTCACCTCATTTTAGCGATGAGAAATGTTTGTGGGTTTAATATTTCACAACACAAGCCAATTTTTAAATAAAGAAAAGGACTGTCAGCAAAAGCACCTGAAATTTAATCGGTCTCGTGTCGCACATACTACAACTTTTCACCTCAGCAGCGACAATATAATACCTAAAGGTAAAAAAATAACATGGTAAAAATAAACCACATATTTATGACTAGGTATATTTAGTATTAACCCACCCATTATTTATATTGGCCGAGCACCGTTCTCTCTGCATTATTTGTTTTTAAATTAAGAAAATACTTTTCACGCCCGCATAAAAAAATAGTTTTTACTTACTGTCTTTCCCTCGCAGCAATATCGATGAATGCCCACTGTCATTAAACAGCAAAGCCTGTTTTTTATGGTGCTCCATAAAAAGTTAAGTGTTTCAAAAGGGTTCTGAAAATTCAAACTTGCCATCACGATTAGATACTATCAGGCCATTGGAACCTTGACCCACCATAAAACTGTGTCACAGAGACGTTATGATTCAAGTCATAAGAAGTGTCAAACAAATTGTTTTATAATGTCACTGTGACACCGTTCTATGGTGGGTCAGGGTTCCATGGGCTGATAGTACTATTACGATATTAGTCGTCCCCGTAATGCAACATTATTACCGTAATTCTTAATTTTCTTTTTTATCTTACAGTCACGTACCCTTTCGACTTGACGAAGACGCGACTCCAAATTCAGTCTGAGGTTGCAGCCGCTAAACAGGGATTAAAGGTATTTTTTTCATTCAGTAGATAAATAACAATAGCCTCTAATGAAAAACTAGATAAGTACCGAAAATGAATGAATGAATGAAAAATATATAAATTAAACGTGTCAAATCGAACCTCTTCTTCTTTCTAGTTGGAAAACATCGGCATGGTCAAGACAGGAGTGGGCATAATCAAGCAGGAAGGTGTCCTAAAACTCTGGAGCGGGCTGATGCCGATGTTCCAGAGGCACGTCATCTACTCCGGCAGTCGGCTCATCTTCTACGAGTATTTTCGCGGCTCTCTTAAGGACGAGAACGGAAAAATGTCTTTGGGAGCTGCGTCTTTAGGTGAGAATAGGGACGTTGACAGTCCCATTCTTCCGCCCAATCAGCATGTATCTACCTACTGTGGGATAATACAGGCCGACTTCTTCATCACACCACGGTCCTCGGTCCTGCGTTAAGGAGCGTCCACACCAACGTGTAAAATACGGTGACGTTGTGTAACCAAAAGTACGGGTTACTTATAGTAACAACATGGCGCCATTTTTGACGCACCGTTAAGCTCCTGTGTGGTCGCACTTAATCGCATTAATTGATGTTCATGATTTACGAATGCCATACAATTCGTTATGAATTTCTACACAAACTACCTATCGTTTTAGAAAACTTTATAAAAATAAGCTCATTTGATTTGACTAGTCAGTCAACATCCTTCAAATTCAAATTCAAATATTTTATTGCATGTCACATTAACATAGGCGCCTATATGTACATATATATAGGTGGTAGATAATGGGAGGTTTGCATGTGACGCCCTGCAAGGGCACAGCAACATAGGATAGAGAGCAGCTATACAACACAATACAACATATTAATATCTAATAATTATTATTTTCTAAAACTACTTATACTAATTGGGGTCGTGTCGGATTATAATTATTTGGTAGGTGTAAAATGCAGCCACTTGAAACTTGATAGGTAAAAACCCACAAACACTTAAAACTACAAAAAGCCAGGTATAAAAACACTCGTTAAGAGTATTTCGTCATATGATATTGCTTATCTTTATCGATTACGATATTAGGGGCTTTGACTTAGTCATAAATAAATCGTAGTACTTATAGGTACTTAACAAAGTCCAAGTGATTGCAGTAAACGGACCTTCGCACTTTTATCTCGCTCGTGCACGTTAATTAATGTTAAGTGTTCTGATATTCCGCGGTCAAAGTTCATAAGTTATACCTATTAGTTTACTTCCTAGTAAAATTACGCTTAGTTAGATACCTATTGTTCAACCGAACGCCCCTGTGTTTTAACAAATATGAATATGACACAGATGCATCTACTTACCATGTTTAATAGGTCGATTAGTGTGCGGCGCCCAGTTTTGATTCGACGATCTCTAAGACTTTTTATATACCGGACTGCTCAAAAAGGAAGGTGGTGCTTTTTTCGCTTTACATTATCTATGTACGAGTACATTTTAGAACTCCTGTAGGATAAAGTAAATGAAGAACGGGGTAGCATAGGTAGGTACTTACGAATATTGACTGCCGTCCGTCCGCCCCTTTGGCCAGGCTCGTCCTCAGCGGGCCTAGGTAGTATGGCTGCGTTTATCTTGCGCGTCAATGTGGATAAAACATCCGTCAATCTCGTAGGTAGGTACTTATATTACGTGTCAGAAGGTGACGAATGCCTTATCCAAACGTTGTCACGGGATAAACGCAGCCATAGTAGGGACCGTGCCACATCTTTTGTCTTACAAAGCTGGCTGTTTTAAAAACGTATTAAGTATAAGTACGAGCCAGTACGAGGGTAGGTACAGTAAAAACGCTTAATTATATCTACGCCCTGCCAGCAGTAAATGACGTGTTATGTTAACTGCATATAAGTAGATTGAATATTGTGACAGCCATTACGGCATCACTATAATTTATTATTTATTTATAGTTTATGAACATTTAGCTGTTTATTTACCTACTTTACGTGCGTTGCACGTTAAACTCGTCTATCCTCGTACAGTAGGTATGCTCAACGATGGACAGGTCAAATGGAAGAGATCCCTTAAAGGGATAAGTTTGACACGTACACGTTAATCATAAATGTATGTGCGTGTTTTCATATTTTGTGTGCAATGTAGTGTTAACATACATACATACATGACTAAGTACCTATCGTTTGTCCCGAAGTGAAGGCGGGCTTGCGGCGGGATCCCTGGCGCAGCTGATCGCGTCCCCGACCGACCTGGTGAAGGTCCAGATGCAGGCAGAGGGACGCCGGTTGCTGCAAGGCCTTCCGCCGCGGTTCTCCGGCTGCCTGGACGCCTATAAGCTGCTGTATAAAGAGAGCGGCATCCTCGGGTTTTGGAGAGGTGAGTAAAATCAAGGTAGCCAAGGGTTGATTTAACTATTACTTCTAGGTAGTTTAGCGTGTTTGAACACTTTTGAAGAGCATGTTTTGATGTTTCAATCAAACATCTGACTCTGGAGCCAGAAGTTAGGTAAGTACCTACGTCAACCGGTTGCTGTTACTAGGTATATACGAAAATTAAGAAAGAAAAAATAATTAAATATTACTTCGGGTGCATTTTAAAAATATAACTGTATGGCGACTACGTTACTTCCTGGGTCAATCAACTATTCTTTGTACAATTTGTAGGTCAAATTCTAACAAAAAACATAAAAATAAAATGTTTAAATAACCAGTATTAGTTGATGTTAAAATAAAAGTAAATACCAGGATAATATAATTTAGTCATTGGCAGTGCAGTTTTTGCTTTAATTTACAATTTTTTACAAGGTTTTTTCCTTTGATGCCCTGTACTTTGTCTCCTACGTGACCATCTAATAAATATATTTTTTACTAATAAAACGCGATCTTATTGTTTGAAAATAGCTGTATCAGAAAGTATTGTATCAAAACATATCTTCTTTAATTACAATGAAAGGCACATAAAGATTATTTGCAAATTAAACCGTGATATTGTGTCTCTTATGTTATCAAACAACATTTAGCAAGTTTATTTTCAAAATAAATTAAGGAATTGGCAAAATAGAACAACAGGGTATTTTTTTCCTGTAATATTTTATTTGATATGTAGTAATCACCGTAAATTTGTATGAAAGAGATTAAAAATCATGTACGGTATTTTAATTTAACGTTTTACTTATTTAGGGACAAATGAGTAACATAAGAGACATTTTGGTAACTTAGGAGAATAGTTATTTTGCAGTGTCTCTTACGTTACCAAAACGTCTCTTATGTTACTAATGTTTAAATAAAAGAAAAACAAAGAAAGTTATAATTTATTGACAAACTACAATACAAGACTTATGAAATATAGAACTTTGTTACTAAAATCAATACTCTCTCTAATGTTACTAAAATACTCTCTTAGTTTCTTTTTACTTTCTTCGTACTTCTCTGGATTTTTCTTAAGTTTATCTCGGTATCGCCTTTGTTTTTCGGCGGCTTTAAGAGCCATGTTTTTTTATTTACCTGCAACCAATTAATTAAGTATTTTTTTACAAACCTTCACAAAATCTACCGCTAATAATAAATGTATAATAAGATAAGATCCCTTTCAATTAAAAGAGTTCAAATATGCTACAAAACAGGTCATACATCTTAGAAACATACAAAATGTCTCTTAAGTTACCACCGTGTCTTCTAAGTTACCGCTTATAGTAACTTTAGGGACAGGTAACTTAGGGGACATTTTGTAGGTTATTCACTCGTACTTTTTTCCTGTATTAGCAGACACGTGAAGGTTTATCAACTGTTGTAAGCACACTCAATTACAACAATTGACAAGAAGTTTTCAAGTAAAATAATGTGTACTTACCAATTTGTGAGCCGGAACTCGGGGGACACCGAATAAACACACCTTCACCATGTACTGATTTGTTCACAACTGAGGGGGACGCGGTGAAAAATCAAGATGGCGGAATGGCATGACGTGAGTCACAGACTACTAAATACACTATTAGAGCACTGCTAGAACCATCTATGTTTTATTACTAAAAGCACTTGAATGGTAACTTAGGGGACAGCAATTTGTTTCTGAATATGAGGACAAATCTTGTTTTTTTTTTTAATGACGTTTATTTTGTTTAAAAAATATGATCTGTATGTTTTATGTTTGCAAAAATATTGTAGATTATGTAAAAAATAATAACTTAAATTGATGTTAAGAGTATTTTTGAAAGAAAGCGTTAAATCTTGACAAAATTGGTTTGGGGACAGCAACATTTTTGTATCGGACGAGTATTTCGTCCACTATGTTACTATAAGTTAAGTTAATAAAATTAAACAATTTAGAGTTAAATCGTAGTTTATACAAATAATGCGAGTTCTGATTACCCGTTTTAGAAATAATTTATAATAAATTTCTTGTTTCACCTAACTTTACTACGTTTGTGTCATAGGGACATAGATATGTACAAAGAATAGTTGATTGACCCTCCTCCATTGTGTTACGGAAATTAGTCGTGCGAGTATTTACATCGTTTGGTTAAGTTATCGTTACAAAGGAAAAAGTAAGTGTTTTCATTTTAATTGAGTAGGTACTTAAACACGTAAATACAATATTTTTGAAATTCACATACGTATGATTTATACAACAGTTTTTTTTTGTTTGAAACTAGAGAGCTTTATTTGAAGTTGCTCATCGGTAAGTTAGTCTAAATCTGATTACTTATAGAAGTAAGTGAGCTAATAAAAACGTGGTAAGAAAGAAAGCTAACCGACACGCCTTTCGTAGTAAGTTGAACCTGATGATTCCCGTATTAGTTAACCTTTTGAATGCCCCTGTCGTCAATATTATAATGTATTTTTGTGCGGCGGACGCTCAACCGTCAGTGAATTGCATTTTGCGTCAGCATGACGTCGGCGTCTGGGACACGTAAACAAGTTAATTGTGGAGTTATAAAGGTTAAGACATGACTGTTATTACAAGCTTTTATTGACGTTTAGGCAGCTCCTCATAGTCCAAGGTTTTATTAATTGCAAGTAGAGGGCAAATGAGCACATGGCCACCAGATTGTAAGTGGGATCTAGGACCCATGGATTTACATTCTCAGGACTACAATCACAAACTGCAATCCTAAGACAGCAAATGCGTTGCCAACCGTGAGAACTTAGGTGGAATGCCTCTGTTGTGTTGTTATTAAATCTGGTTGTTAGTAATTAGGTTTTCCATTGAGCTAGTCTGACGAACCAGTCAGTCATAGGGTCTTCGCTGTAATAAAAATAGCGTATAAACACCGAGTTAACCAAAAACACATATATTTTTGTCAAAGACCTATAACGTTTTTTTTATCAGGTGCCATACCAAACGTACAACGCGCCGCCCTAGTCAATATGGGGGACTTAGCCGCTTACGACTGCACCAAGCAGTTCCTAATTGTTGAGTTTGGCATGGCCGACACAACAGCTGTGCACGCGTGCGCCGCGTTCACCGCCGGCTTCGTCGCAGCCGTCGTGGGTACGCCCGCGGACGTCATGAAGACTCGGCTGATGAACCAGCCCGTCGGGCCAGACGGGAGGTAAGGCCTATTGCTATAATTAATACTCAATTACTATAGGCACGCCGCTATAAGAGGAACGATTTGACAGCTCTCAACGCAGTACAAAATATAACCTCGAACATTCCTCAAACGTCATATTTTGTACAGCTCTGTCAGCTGTGATATGCGGCTTTTTAAAGCAACGCGACTATAATTGCTTTAGACAAAGACTATATTTGAGAGTATATTTGGCCTTGACTCCGACAATCGGAGGCGTTAAAATGTGAAGAGGGATCAAATAAACAAACTTTCGCATTTATTTTTGTATTATTAACGAAGTAAGGACTAATAAGATAAGGTTTGTCGCAGTACCGAACTAAGCTACTTATTGCGATAGCTTGACGTAGCCGGGTCGGCGGCGCGTGCACACATATTATGGAAATACGGAACCAGCCTGTGGGCCCAGACGGAACCATCGACACAGATGCGCTCAGAAATTAAAGATGCAATAATATCATCATTATATTATTATTATCGGGCGTAATACGTCCAGTGCTGTACATAGGTCCTCCTTGACAATTATCACAAAGATCGGTCCCTTCCGCATACTTTTGTTGCCACTTGGAAATTTATTCATCATTAATAACACTAATACCTGTAATAAGGCAGCAGAAGTGTTCAAGCAGTAACTAGGAACAGGCTCAATAAATCGTTCTAGCCGCATTCTAATGACCTATTAACAAGTTAACATTAATTATCGAGTAATTCTCACCTTTGCCTACTACTACGAAACATCAAATAAAATACACATGTGTTCTCGGCACTAAATGTGTTAAGTAATAGAAGTAGAAGTGAGCTATTACAATACAATATTACAAATGTAATAAATATACAGTTCATGGTTAATTGGATGATTTGATTTCAGTAATAATATAGTAGTTTATGCAATAGTTGTATAAGAGAGGTCAAAATATATGAGTGGCGTGAGTTACGATGTGAGCCGAAGGCGAACATCGTAAAGGAAAGCGCCACGAGTGTTTTTTGACTTAGTTATACACCGTTGCATACAATACTTTTTCTACGACTAGGTTTCAAATGAAATGCAAAATTAAGCGAAAAAACTTACAAACGAACGAACGAAGTAAAGAACAACAAACGAGCGGGAAACAAGAAAATGACAAAATATGTGTCTATGGTTTACTTTGTTTTTAAATTGACGGAATGGAAAAAAGAATTATTTACAATTCCAAAACATTTTAATTTGACCAATCAGAATACTTCACTAAATTAAATCCACCAATCACAATACACATCGACTGTCAAACGGAACGATAGGTTCTTTTAGGTACGTGTTTCTCTTTAACTAATTTAAATCTTTTAAAAAAACTTTGTAATTCGTATCAACCAATCAGAATACAGCTATTTTAAAATCGACCAATCAGATAACTGAAATCATTTCTCAAAACATTAGGTGTTTTATAGTCCCTATTTCACAATCGTTAAAATATGATTAACAGGCTACACTTAGTAATCTGTGGCGTATCGTTAGGGCGACTTTACGACACCGAGAGCTGTTATGGGGAATAGAGTTATAGACTTTTCTGAAGTCATATTATCTATGTTCTTATAATAGTGTTCGTGACTATGTAAAAGACTAATAAAAGTACAGGAGTAGAAAAACAAATTTTCCTACTCCTGTACTTTTATCTGTCATTTATATAGTCACGAACACTAATATAAGAACATACATAATATGTCCGCAGAATAATCCAGAGAAAAGTCTATCTTGTCTATGCCCCAAAACAGCACTTGTGCGTTTTTGAGATAAAACGATACGGCCAGCTGCCAAAGCTTAGCGTTGCACAATCGATTTAATCATATTTTAACGATTGTGAAATAGGGACTATAAATCACCTAATGTTTTGAGAAATGATTTCAGTTACCTGATTGGTCGATTTTAAAATAGCTGTATTCTGGTTGGTTGATACGAAATACAAAGTTTTTTTAAAAGATTTAAATTAGTTAATGAGAAACACGTACCTAAAAGAACCTATCGTTCCGTTTGACAGTCGATGTGTATTGTGATTGGTGGATTTAATTTGGTGAAGTATTCTGATTGGTCAAATTAAAATGTTTTGGAATTGTAAATAATTCTATTTTCCATTCCGTCAATTTAAAAACAAAGTAAACCATAGACACATATTTTGTCATTTTCTTGTTTCCCGCTCGTTTTCTTTACTTCGTTCGTTCGTTTGTAAGTTTTTTCGCTTAGTTTTGCATTTCATTTGAAACCTAGTCGTAGAAAAAGTATTGTATGCAACGGTGAATAACTAAGTCAAAAAACACTCGTGGCGCTTACCTTTACGATGTTCGCCTTCGGCTCACATCGTAACACACGCCACTCATATTTTTTGACCTCTCTTATACAACTATTGCATAAACTACTATTATACCACCTTATGTGCACTTATATTATTCTTGTAGATTTTAAATCCACCATTTTGACTTTTTTATTATTGTGATATTGTTATATCTACACCTAAAAAAAGTTCGATGCTTAATTCGTTGCGCCATTGGTTAGGCTATGCGACATACTTACCTAAGTAAGGTTTCACTTCATTTGAACTCAATCAAACTGTCAATAAAAGTTCCGCGGTTGACGAGGCACTAATTGAGCTCATGATTCATTAAAGTTAAAAGGTTTCGAAAGACCAATCTATTCCATTAGGGACGAATGACGTTTACGTTTACCACGCATTTAAAAAAAAAACACTTTTTTTAATTTGAAAAACTAATCTTCGAGATTAGAGAAAATATCATTGGATTAGTGACAATTAGGTATTAATTTCAATTTTTTTACAATCAGATCTTTGGTTTTTTATTAAAAACGAAGTTAAAATAACCGTTACGTAGTCGAGTTCATAAACATGTATACACTTTTGAACCTTCATTGCTAGGGTGATTTAGCCGGTTTTCGTCCAGTTAGTGGAGTTGCCAGCTTTGGAGGACCCAAATAAAATGTTTAAGTAATAAAATGTAAATGCATTATATTTATTTTTAGTGCTCATATACTCTATTTTAAGTTTAGATATAGCATGAAGTTGTAATCTTAACTGTTTTTTTTATAAAAAATGATAATGATGAAAGTATGGATTTTACTAGTTTTCGTCCGAAAATGTTGGTTTCCGTCCTAATGTTATCTAGTTTTCGACCACTGTATTTGGGGTATAGTTTAAAGCCATCAAATCAAATACCAGACTTTTAGGTAGCAGTACTTTTAATAAACAAATTTCACATTTTGGTTTTTTAATTGTTACAGGACATATTCGCAAATAATTCGTAAGGTATATATTTTGGCAGGAGTGGATGTGGATGAGTGGATGGACTCTTCGGAGTAAGATGCAGTTTTCTTTCTTGGATTTTTCCCAATGAAGTCATCTACAAAGAAAATAACGAGCTATAAAAAAAAACTATAAAACTGAGCTATAAATAGCTTTTCTTTGTAATTGGGTTTTTTTTTCATTTTCTAACAAAATAAATATTATTTTAAAGAGAAACAAATAAAATAAATTTTACTGTCCGAAAACTTGTAAAGTGTATAGAAGCAGTTTTTAGTTTTCGTCCCCTGCAATTCAAGCAAATGGACGATAATATAATCAGCATAGGAGTAGTTTTTAGTTTTCGTCCACACCCATTAAAGCATGTGGACGGAAATATATTCAATATTTACAACAGTTTTCAGTTTTCGTCCACATATTCAGGATATTATTTTACCCATGCAACACTGACAAAAGAGTGGACGAAAATTGAATATCGAATCATGTAACCACTAAAGATCATTTCGCATTAAACACAAAGTAAAATCTTATACATTGTTGGATATTTTCATGATACCAAATATCATCTGACATTTTAGTTTTCGTCCAGGCGGACGGAAAACTAGATTTTTTGCAGTTTACGTTATTTAGTATTAGTCCGCTAAAATTTTATATGTTTACCGTTAATAATATAAGATTACGACATTAATTTAAGTTAATTATGTTCAAAATAAGTCTTATGCACCAGAACATTTATCACAAATGCGTAAATAACAGTAAAAACTCACCGTGAAATCTCTTGCTGGGACTATTTTTCGAGCACCGCGATGACATGCTCGTCGCACGAAATCAAACCGACAACTGCCGTATTTTTTTTTAGAGTCTCAACACGTCCTGTAATATTTTTAGGTTGGTAGGAATGATGCTTTGTTACTAAAGGGCGCGACTAGTTCAAACTTGCGCGATGACAGCTTTTTGTATATCTATTCTGTGCTTATGATCAAAACTACTCTGCGTACTGGACGAAAACTGGAACAGGACGGCAAACCGGCGAAGTCACCCTATAACAATTCATATATGGCAGTTTAAACATAATAGACTTTAAATAGACAAGGTACTAAAGTGTACCTACAGATATTTATGAACTGTATCTACAAATGCATTATTTTTTTTGAGAAATTACAATACTCACGATTGAGGTACTTAAGTAGCTACCTACTTAAGTATATACCTAAATACATTGCATCGGTCGAGGTCGAGGTCGATCGAACGCGGCCAAAGTCGCGCGGTCGCCGCTCGGACACCGCAATGTCGTTATATTATAGCGCGACTCGTTCTTCTGCTTACGTGCCCGCGTAGGTTACTTAGGCCCGTATTTATAAACTCATCTTGGCTGAGATGCGCGTCACAAGATACGTCAAAGTAAACGTCAAACCATAGAACACTGTCATTTTTGACACATCTCAAGACGAGCATTAGAGTTGAGATTAGTTTCAGTACTAAGTCCACTTTTGTACAGTCTTTATACATACGACATGGAGCTGTCAGTAAATTCCTTTTGTAATGTTCTCCAGTACGCTGATGATTTGTGCTTGTATGCCTCAGTAACTGACATCCCTGATGCTGAGCCCCGTCTGTCATCTGCGCTTCATTATTTAAACATCTGGCTTTCCGATCATGGACTATCTCTTTCCATTCCTAAAAGCACAGTGGTTACGTTTACCAGAAAAAGATGCATCCCGGATGTTTGTGTAAGTTGTGATGGAGTCCCTATCCCGTCTCTTGATAAGGTAAAGTTCTTGGGGGTTACTTTCGACGCCAAATTATCGGGCGTTTATCATATTAATCGTGCCACTCAAAAATGCGAGAGAAACATAAACATTATTCGTTCGCTTTCCGGTGTTTGGTGGGGATCACATCCCTACTCACAAAAGCTAATTTATAACGCTCTGATCCGTAGTCACCTTGATTACGGGTCTTTTCTCTTGGAGCCCTGTAGCAAAATAGCTTTAAACTCTTTCGACAAAATTCAATACAAGAGCCTTCGTATCATTATAGGGGCTATGAGGTCTTCCCCCACCAATGCTTTACAAATTGAATGTGTGGATCCCCCCCATCAAATTAGAAGACAATATTTGTCTGATAGGTTCTTATTTAAAATAATGCAATCATCGGCTCATCCCCTTATACCTAAACTTCAGTCTCTGTCAGAGTTAATTCCTGTTAGTAATTATTGGACCCACAAGAACAGTCCCTGTTTAGTTAGGAGTTATCTAAAAGCTACTCGCCTCCCATGTCCCATTTACCAGTGCCGCTTGAACCCAGTATTTGAAACTCCGTACGAAGCAATCACATATCGTCCGAATATAATTCTTGACCTGGGCATTGATAAAGACTCTGTTTCTGGGAACTCCCAATTATGTTGCACTGTTGACAAACATTGGCCTAACTGGACTATTATCTATACGGATGCCTCTCAGCTATCGAACCAAGGTTCTGTGGGGTCTGCAGTGTGGATCCCGAAATATAACGTTATCCTCAAATATAAATTGCCGTGCTATTCCTCTGTCTTCACAGGGGAAGCCTCAGCAATCTATGAAGCATTAAACTTCATAGATTCTCACAACCTCGACCACTGTTTGATTTTAACTGATTCGAAAAGCAGTCTCCAGGCCATTTTATCCAACCAACTCCGTGCAAAAATTAAATTTCCTATTATCCTAAAAATTAAAGTTCTGTTACACCGCCTGTCTGTTAAAAATACTAAGGTAGTACTTGCTTGGATACCTAGTCACATGGGTATTCGAGGAAACGAATTAGCCGACCAGCATGCTAAGGATGCCACCCTCAATGGCTGTCTCTCCCTATTCAGGTGTCACGCTCATGATTTACTCACATTGGCTAAGGATCGTTTAGATGAAGATTGGTACGGGCACTGGATCAAGTCGAGTCAAGTTAAGGGTATGCACTACTATGATGTTCAGGATAGAATACCAATAAGACCTTGGTTTTTTAGATACCGAAAAGCAAATAAAAAGGTAACATCTACGATTTGCCGATTAAGATTGGGCCATTCGTGCACCCCTGTCTTTCTAAGTAAAATACACGTTAGAGATTCCTCTATTTGTGAATGTGGTCTGGACGAAGGTAATCTGGATCATATATTTTTTGAATGCTCCAAGAGGTCGTGTTCCCTGTACGACTTGCTCCCCGACTTTATTCCACGTCCCATTAACTTTAAAACCTTACTCCGTTATACGTTTACCCCTTTTATTAATATTCTGTGTGATTTTATAGCTAACAATAGTATTCGTTTGTAAGTAGTTAACTGTTCATTCGAAGGTGGTCTTCAGCAGCAGTTCAGTTCCCCCCGTACCGTACTTCCCTTTTTTTCTCACCGTTACATTCCCCCTTCTTCCGGTTCCTTTTTTTTCGACCTTTTCTGCCTTGCTGTTATGATTTGATTTTTGACTCTATGCAGTATCTTTAACAACTGAGCAACACCCTCGCAACTGACATTGGCACAAGCCCTGTGGCTGCCATTAAAGAGAAGAAGAATTGAGATTAGTTTATAAATACGGGCCTTAGTCATATATTGAGCAAAGTGATCACATATTAAATATAAGGGTATGAAAGTAATCAAGGATTATTTAATACCATATGCCGCGCTCAGAGGTAGGGTACCTACCTATCTAAACCGAATGTCGAATACCTGTTTGAAGAATGCTCCAAAATATTCAAACTCAAAATAAGTAGGTAATAACATTTATTTGTCAAAAAGACTGAACTGTTTATACCTATTGTTTAGTTTTTTTCACGTCAAAATGGAAAGCAGATCGATTTATTTTCTGCACACTAAGTATTTATCAAAAGTTTATATGTTCCGTACGGTCGGCCTTACAAGTAACTGTAAACTTTAGTGCTATGTCACTCCACGTCATGTTTCCTGCACTAATCTGTCAAAGGAGTTATAGCGACAAGGTACAAAAGTAGCTACTTAGACGATCGACTGTACCAAAATGAAAGACGTCCGCTGCAGCTGGTCTCCAACTCCTCAGATCCTTAGATCGAAACACTTACGGGTCGTGCAGTACCCAGTATCTGTCAATGACTCAAGTGAGATTCTCCATATCTTCGGTCCACCTTGCCTGCTCTTGCTTTTATGTGTAAAAAAGTATTTTATTTTTTTCAGGGGTCTTCTGTATCGCGGCATGATCGACTGCCTCCAGCAATCCGTGAGAAACGAGGGTATCCTGTCGCTATACAAGGGATTCCTGCCGGTCTGGATGCGTCTGGGTCCCTGGGCTCTAATTAACTGGATAGCCTTTGAGAATATAATGTTGGCCATAGGAGGGAAAACGTTTTAGGCGTTCTTTAAGACGTCACAAACAAGTGATGCAATTCAAAGTGACTTACAGTATACGGTCCCACTTTGCAACACGAGGTTGACCTATTTAACCAAATGAAATTGAATCAACGGATTCAAAAGTTGATCAACAACAACAAAGTTTTACTTTTACTCTCGAAACACCCATATTGCATGACTATAATCAGAATCTTGTGATACCTACTTGATCAGGTACATGCACTTAGGTTTACAGTTAGGACTTGCGTTTAGGAGTAACTTTTATACCTAAAAGAATTAATCAGCAGTGGGATTAAGAACAGACGGATTTCATTGAAATAGTGAAGTAGTTTGAGGGATTATATCCTAGCCATGCTGATGCAGTTTTTGTTACGTTTAGCGTTGTAGGAAGTTAAAAAATTATACTAGCTCAGACATTTTTGTTTCGGGTATAGAAAGGACAAGCTGTGTAGTTAGGACAGGTATATGGCTCATTTGCACTGTACGTATAAAAATGGTGAAATGGCTCAAATTTGAGTTTGAATCATCTTAATGAAAATATCGAAAGTACTTTGAGAACTGCAATTTAGATGATGAGGCTTTTTATTTTATTACTTATAGACATTTGTTTTGTTATTTTTAAGAACAAATTACTTTAAGCGAACTTTGATTGGAACTTAATTTGTGTTTGTTAAGATGCAAACGCTACTAACCATTTCCTTTCAAACACTTTTAAAATGTATGGGATGACAGTTGACTACGAGGTTTATCGCAACGCACGAGAATGTCATTCCGTACATTTTGACTTTGATAGAAAAGAAAAACGATAGTAGCGTTTGCATCTTGGCTAGGCTAGGGCCTCAGATCTTTTGGATTCGGAATGATAGCAAAAAGGTAAGTATATATTTGAATCGACGCATTCGCTGCAATGCAATTACATTTTGCGGAAATCAAACATTACTTAAGTAAATCTCACTTTTTTAACACGCTCAATTTTAATTTGTGCATAACATCTCGGTAGTTATTTTTTTATTTAGTGTAGTTATTTAGGGAATTCCCAATCATAGACCAAGTAGATTAAGATCATGGTGAAGAACAACTTAACAAGAAAGTAGTACTTAATTGGAGCAAAAATACTGCTATGGTGCTATTATTTTTTTAATAATTACATTATCCTTTTCATTAGTCACATGGTTACCACTAAGCACAAAATTCGAAACTACTGATGCACCATCCTTGTCACTCGTTATACAGATTAAATGGGGAGAAACAGATGGAGATAACATATAACTTCTTTGGTTTTCCTCCGCCGGCGTCGGTAACCGCGGTAAGGCACTGTAAAGGATTTTTATAATTTATAAGCGTAACTGATTTCGAATTTTATTTTGATACCATTATCAGTCACATTTTGATGATATCGTAATGTAGGTAGGTACTGCAGTTGTTTTATCTCACGAAAGCATTTGCTATACTTGTGTGTGTAGATGCACATGCCATGCACGTTTTCTCTGGATGCGTAGTTTTCGTTAAGCGACGCTGTAGTGTGTGTGGGTGTCTATACGTGTAAACTACAAGTATAGCAAACCCGCTTTCGTGAAATAAAACAACTGTACACAGCATATAGCAACTATGCCACGCCTTTAATTAATACCTTGCCGTGCCGCCGGTACCGCTAGTTGGGGTAGCCTTACGACTCCATTCTGTATTGAGCAGATAATTTAAGATTACCAGCTAGATCGTTTGATACCAAAGGTATATTTTAGCATCCCTTGTAGGTTTTAGTGAGGAGGGACAAGTTCATTAAGTAGTTGTTTTCGTAATACCTACCTGCCCTTGGAAAATTTGAACATAGGCGTGTTTTTATTGTACAGGCTAATGAGTTGAGATAAAGCGTGTTATGCGCAAGCTTACTTGCGAGAAATAAAAGACGAATACTAACCATAGATGCATTAAGAAATTAAAGACTTTATCTCGCGTCATTAACCTAACTTTTCTTGTGTTTTGTAGGTTTAAATCAATTATTAACTAGATCACATACTAAAATAGAAGTGTAGTAAGTAATACCCTTTATACTTTATAAAAAAATACTGATGCAAATTGTAAATCAGATTTATTTTTTCATTTATTTTAACTTTATAAGATAATCCTGTTAATGTGATGTTATTTAGTAAATTATTAAATTGTTGAATTAATTAGTGTTTCAATTTAAGGCTAGCTTTGACGTGTAATAAAAGACAGCTTACAATATTAAATTTATTAGTAAAAATATTATACATCTTCCACAATATTGGAGAATTATAACTTAATTAATTAAATATTTGATTATAGTAGATTATAGCACTTCCGATCTCTTAATTTGCCGTCATGCACTTAGGTACTAGTACTACAGCGAGAAGCAGTGCTCGGCTCGCGCCGGAGTCGTGCCTCGCTCGCGTCGGGCCCGCGTCGGACCCGTGTCGGACCCGTCGCCACGCTGCGACCTGTACCTACTTATCAAGTTATCATACACACAGTTTAAATGCTCAAGGGGAAACTCCGAAACATAAACAAGCAAGGGAAATCAAAATGCTAACGTAGCGATGTCCATACGCCTATGATCGGGCCGTACCTCCTTCAAACACGATATAATTCTGCAGTACGCTTCCATAAATATAGTTATTTTGGGTATATCTCAACAAAAATAAATATCTACATTGGATCAACGAGCACTCAAAGCTTGAGTAATTTCAAAGCGTTGACTAAAAGTTATCGCTAAGTAAGTACGATGACACCCCGAAGCCACTCCACCCGCCCAAACAAAACGCATCCCCGCAGCAGCTACGTCGACAAGCTGTTTACTTTTATTCTCATTTATTTATTATCAATAATTCCAATTAATTTACACATCATTAAAATTTAGTTCGCATCTCTTTTATTTATTCACTATATAGATGGGTGACAAAATTTTAATCAAATAAACACATCAAAAGCGAATACAAGCGTAGTGTTACACATTTATTGTAAATTGTTATAAAATCCTCGCTGTACATCCGTCTATCAAAACATCGTCAATTCGTAAAACTAATTCGTGGATAATATAAAATATTCGGGCGTTACAAGTTGTGCGCGACACAAACGATACTCTGAACCTATCTATACCTAAGGAGAGCTAAGCTTTTGGAGGACGCTACAATTTTATATCCTACATGACTATGGTACCAGATTATATATTTCGTATAGATAATGATAAAAATAAGATCGAAACAGTGTAAAAAAGAACTTAAATGCTATTACTTAAAACGTAAATGGTAAAAAATTAAAATGAGCAATATACTATAAAAGGATAAATAATCTTCACATGTACTTTATAATCAAATAATATAATCATATGCCGGGAGAATTCAGCAATAGCCGAGTTGATCCCTTTACCTTTACATTACTAAACACAGGCATTAAAATACTACAATAACATTCTGGCACGTGTTTGAGGACAAAAAGAGCAATTTATCCTTCGAGTTGTCACAATTAAAATGAAAAGAAATCAATAAATTCGTCACACAGAAGAAACTGTACAGTAAAAAACACGACACGAAACGAAGTTTTGTACTGGCGATGATAATTCGTACTAAGAAGTATTGCTGACACAATGCGATTAAAGGACAGACAGGCAATACGTAGTCATTATAGGAATTAATTATTATTATCTGCTCTTCGAGCAAGCCGGGTGAAGCACCAAGATGAAACGTTACCTCAACGCTTCACACTGGACTCCTAGCCCGTTAAGCTTAGTGAAACATTAGCATAGTACATGCGAAACAACTCTACTTACTGACATTCTAACCTTATGCGAGAACCTAACATATGTCCTAAATTTCCGAACATTACGTTTGCATATGGCAAGGTTATACGATAAATATCACTTCAGTCCACTGTGAATCGTGTATCTAACCCAATTGACCTTTTAAAGGTTTCTAAATCAAGAAAAAAAGTGACAAGGGTATTTAAGTATAGATGACAGGCTCACAAAAGATAGAAGTGATAGATATAGAACTAGACAGTATATATTAGATATCTTGTTTTACGCCTCCTTCACTCTAAAAGGTATAATTTATAAAGCCAAATTTAAAGTCAAATGTATTACCCAGCAATCGCCCTTAACAATTTTCAAGTGATACATATTTTTCGATATAAATTTGGCTCAAACCATCACACGCGGGTGATTGGTAGAGCAGATAAAACAAATTGTAAATTATCAAACGAGGCGACTGTCGGTTCTTGACTGACATCAGTAAGCAACACACAAACTCTCATACGAGCACAACCGCGTCGATATTTCTGAGGTCCTAGTGGAAAACGGTATGAGTATTCTGAAAATCAAGTGGGAAAGGGTTTAAGTCTTAGTATACTCCGTTCATGTATATATACCCTTTTTTTTATTAAGATTTAATTCGACTTGTACCCTTTTTCACTAGGACCCCAGATTTAGGCGTTGGTCAACACACTTGACATTTCTTCGAATTCAGACGAAGAATCATCTTATAATAAGAGCAGAGTTTCTAAATGAATCGATAATTTCAAAAACTACAAGTCACACGCACAATATTCGCTTGTAATATTTTTGAAATTATCGATTTTTTCATATTTCAATATAAGAAGTCTGGAAATGATTGATCCCCTCTCATAGACTATTAAAATCCCGTGTTCAAAACGAAAGGGGATACTAGAGGCGACAAGAGAGATTGATACTTCTGGGGAGACTCTGACGTTAGGTGTTGGCTTATAGCCTGCCAGTGTCAGGTGTACCTCAGTGGGGTTATTATGACCTATCTGTGCCATTCATTTTAAGCTGAAAGAAAAGGACAGAGTTATGGTGACTGCTATAGCTCCGTCCTTTACACTCACCGTAAAATGAACTGCATAGCTATGTCATAATAACCCCCTAGGTCCCGCCGGTAGCTGTCTGCGGCGCCCCGGGTGGTCGGGAGGCGGAGCTGCGCGCGGCCGGCGCGTGTTAAGGCAGCACTATGAGTGGTATGCGGTTACGTATGAGGCCGGGAACAGACCGCGGCGATGTGCGATTTCTCCCTGAGAAAACGCAATACAACTTAACAATATAAGTCATTTAATCATAAGTCATTTAATCTATCCAAATATCATAAACCCTCCATGATGCGTTCAAGAACCGCACATTATGACCACCATAAAAATAGACTGTTTTGAAAGAACCAATTTCTTATCTATACAAATGTTATTATTACTAAATGGGTAAAAATCAAAATAAATGTCCAGTTAAAGAGAGTTTTGTCACCGTAACGAAACTGTTGGTTAACGTCAAACATACTAGTGCAGTCATTGAAGCGAAAAATACGGTCTTACCTCCGAATTTTTTTACGGTGAACCGATTTGCATGAAATTTTGGAATTAGGCTCATCTTACCCTTAACTTCAAAAGTGAAAATGATCTGAACTCCGCCTATTATTTTTAAGGGGTGTAAACAACCCCTTAATGGAAAAATTTACATTGAGCCATTTTACCGCTAGAAAACATGTCTAATAGTAAGTGGTGAAATTGTAAAGTGTTTTCTAACACAATTACCTCATATTAAAATCATTTTCAACCCCTTGAAAATCTTACAACCCTTGCAAACAACCCCTAAATTGAAAAAATCACAAAAACATACTTTGGTATGACATAAAAAGATGTAAGTATAGAGTAAGTAATATTTTATATTCTCTATAATAATTATCAAATTTTTAACCCCCTTTCAACCCTTAAAAAGTACCCCTTGATAAAAAATTGTAATTTTTTTTTTGATATAATGAAAAGGATTTAAATATTATTCCACACTCTCGAAAATGATTATCATATTCTTAAGCTTTTCTACCCTTAAAACTACCCCTAAATTAAAACAGTAAATATATATGATTACTGCTACCATTTTACGTATATAAGTTAGTAACATAAGTTTTTGGACCATAACTCCTTAAATTTTCATGCTATCACAATTTATAAAAAACTATTCTAAAGGTAATTAAGAGAGCTACAACATCCTTCATTGCAATACATAGTAAAAAACCTTTTTCTAAAACGGTGAAGGGTTAAAGGGCTTAAGAGAGGCTGTGATTGCGCTGCCACGCGCTCTTTAAACAATCATATCTCCGTCATTTTTTGTTTAACAGAAAAAACAAAAAAACCAAATTGTTTGTCAGAAAAATACCAATTTTTTTTATCCCTACACTTTTATACGTATCTGTCGTCATTTTTGAGATATTATGAAAAAAAGGTAGGTGTTTTAAGAATTTGAAACTTTTTGATTTTTTTTAATCGTGACTTTTTTGAAAATTATGTGTCCTGAAGCAGCCAAATTGATACAATCTATCAAACTCTTCATAATAAAGTTAATTCTAGGCGGAATACGATTAATTTTAATTTTGGTGGAAATGGCACTTATGAAACCCATTGATTTTAAAGGATAAACATTAGATGCTCCTCTTATTTGCAATACAGCTCACTTATTTTACGTGACAAAGACTTTTAATAGTGCTCATTTTAAAGCTTATTTCAAGCACTACAAAACCCTTTTTTATTAGAATGCATAAAATGCATCTGCTCGCCGCTAGATGGCATTGACCACATCGATTAAATTTCAGACAATATAAAAACGGCTTTGATCTTTAATATCTAGCTTAATATTGCACTTAGAATACTTTATAAAAAACCAAATTGTTAATTTTTTTACCTGCTACAATTTTGTTTCTTATAAAATTTTCGATAAAACGTATATTTTTGGAGATATTTGCAAAAAACCGATGAAAAACGTGAAAAAATTGCGAATTTTCAATTGCCAATAACTTGAAAAGTATTGGATTTTTCGAAAAACTTTATAGATGATTTTTTGCTTAAAATTAGGCCTTCTATCGATATCCGAGGTTATTTTGAAGAAAAAAACAAACACCCCCGAGAAGTGGTGGCAACCACCCCCAGGGTGGTTGCAGAGTTCAAATCATTTTCACTTTTGAAGTTAAGGGTAAGATGAACCTAATTCCAAAATTGTATGCAATTCGGTTCACAGTAAAAAAATTCGGAGCAATAATGCTTCAATGACTGCACTATACGTCATTTTGTAATGAAATTGTAAGTTAGACATCATTTAAGTGGCATTTAAATAGCGTCTTTATATACATTTATTTTGATTTTTTTTTTACCCAAATAATAACATCGATTTCGATGATATTATTTCATTCAAATTTCGAACATCTTTGAAAAACAAAGAAATTTGATTTGATCTTTATTCTAATATCAGACGAGATGACGTTTAGTTCGAAATGAATTGTCAATTTTTATACAAAATTGACAAATGTCGCACGAAAGTATGATATCGAACGATATGATAGTTGGAGCAGACTCTAGTTTGTCTCTGAATTTAAAAAAACTATGACAGATGCCAGAAAACTTTTCAATGTTTTCATTACCGCCATTACCGGTTGAATGCATCATGGAGGCTTATGATATGTGGGTAGATAAAGTAGTGTATGTAACTATACATAATTAGGCATTAAAACACTTGTGTGATGTTATTATGAAACGTTTAATGCCCTTCATTATGTACAGACGCATAAACTACTATTATAGCACGTTTAATACTTTTTAGAACACAGGTAATGATTAGGGAGGATGTATTCCGGAGTAGCGAGAATCTAAATACGTGGGACCCTTCAACATAGCAAGCGCAGCGAGGTTATTATGGTCGTGTTTATTGATGTAGATAAAACATCTGTCACTCTCTGACCAGTATAGACCAGGGTAGAAGCCTTTAAAAATAATAAAAAGTGAAAAAAAATAATAGTAGGATGAAACCCATTGGAAAAGGAGGGAAATATTATAAAAATGAAAGGAAAAATAATTTACGGGCGATCTGAGGTCGGGAAGGGGATGGGGGTGAGTTTTTAAGGGTAAAAAACGGTTTTTCTCGATTTCCGGCAAAACTAAAAGTCCTATCGAAAAAAGTCAAATGGCAAAGTTGTAGGTAATAAAAAGATCTAAAACTTTTGTATTTACACTTTTTTCACATAACCTCAAAATTTATGTGAAAAATCCAAAAAACCAAGTTTATGGTTTTTTATTTTTATCTTTAACAAATTTTTTTTTTTTGTAACGAAATTTGGTGAAAACTTACCTTTTTATGTCCCAAATATGCTGTAATTTATTTGATTAAAAATATTTATTTTTTTACCTATTTTGAATTAATATCGAAAAAACACCCTAATTTTCAATCGAAAATTCACCCGTCAAAATATCAGCTTTTTTCAAAAAGTTGGTATGGTTTCTGTTCGTTGAAATCTCTACTTTCCGATGGTGAAAAAAAAAATATATGTTACTACAGTAAATCTTCTCAGAAAATGCAATCATCCATACTGATAATCTGAAAAGACAAAATCGAATTAATAATGCCTTCACTATTTTATCGTGAATAAACTCCCATGAAAAAAAAAATATTAAAGAAATAAATGTCAAAATGTATAAAAAATATATTATTATTATAAATCTATTAAAAATGTATAAAATATATATGGAAATCGGCCAAAAGTTTGTTATTAAAAATATATCGAATACTGGTTAGGCTAACGGTTGTAACAGCTGCTACGAAATATATAGTATATAATAGTAGGTATGTATGTAGTACGACCCAGACCCGCCTAGCCCCTTCCCCACTTCTCCACGAAATACCTTTTGATGGGCTACAATTTTTCGTAGGTCACTCAGGTATATCTACTCA
>OZ014445.1:12384081-12452318 GCA_963966035.1 Acleris laterana | reverse complement strand
AAGAGGAAGGTTTATATGTATAATAGATTCTGGTTTATGTACGGGTGTTACAGAAAACTCACATAGACCGAAGCGAAGCGAGGGCGGGTCGCTAGTTCAAAATAAGGTAAAAAAATAAATATTCTTAATCAAATAAATTACAGCATATTTGGGACATAAAAAGGTAAGTTTTCACCAAATTTCGTTACAAAAAAAAAAAATTTGTTAAAGATAAAAATAAAAAACCATAAACTTGGTTTTTTGGATTTTTCACATAAATTTTGAGGTTATGTGAAAAAAGTGTAAATACAAAAGTTTTAGATCTTTTTATTACCTACAACTTTGCCATTTGACTTTTTTCGATAGGACTTTTAGTTTTGCCGGAAATCGAGAAAAACCGTTTTTTACCCTTAAAAACTCACCCCCATCCCCTTCCCGACCTCAGATCGCCCGTAAATTATTTTTCCTTTCATTTTTATAATATTCCCCTCCTTTTCTAATGGGTTTCATCCTACTATTATTTTTTTTGGTTTTAAAAATTATCGACCCTGGTCTAGTATGTAAGTGCGTGAGCGACGGTTGCTACCACCGCGATAAAGGCGACTATAATACGGGCCCTGGTCACGCTGCCGCCGGCAGGGATTTTACAGACGGTTCCTCGGAGTAATTGAGATCTATAGTATAGTATCAGTGTTGTTATAGTGAATTTTAAAGTACTTCTTTCTTTATTTCTTACTATCTGTTGCGCGCGACTCCGTCCATGCAGAAAAATAAAACATAACATATGGCAACTCAGGGTGAATGTAGTTTTCCAATGGTGAAAGAATTTTTGAAATCGGCACACTAGTTTTTGAGTTTATTCATTACAAACATACACGCACACACAAAAATACAAATCTTTCCTCTTTGTAATATTAGTGTAGATTGCAAAGTTTTGAGAAGAATGCAATGAAGTGCCTTGCGAGCGCTATGGAATGTGGTACGCCATCAACTAGGAATGCGACATCGTATTTCAAGTGGCCAAGCTTAGATATATTCTCACGGACGCTTTGCTGAGTCTGCGCAACCAGAGTCCAGAGGCAGTGTTGGGGTTTCATCAAACAGGCTGACAAATCGGTTAACCTTTCTTATTATGTTAGTAGGCTCATGCCTACAACGAAACGCAAATAAGTGCTCATTATTGAACATAACGTTCAATTACAGCAAGACAAGAATATAAAAAATAAAATACTAAGAAAGTAAACAGGCGCTCTAAATACTTCTGTTTCAGACATTTCTAAAGACAGAAAAGTGGGTCAATAAATTAAATCAAACATATAATCCAAATTAATAAGTCAAATTACACAAACAAAGTTTTAAATATACAGAAAGGTCTGTTATGAAAATTTCCCCTAACAGAAATATAATTAGAGAAAATTATAGTTTCCTATGTTAGAGTGATATTTAAAAAACAAAGACAACAAAGCTTCTACGAGATCTGTCCGTTTTTTATTTGCTTTAAATGTGCATGTTTGAGAAGAACACCTGATTTGGAGAATAGAAAGGTAAACCCAAGGGCAATGCAATATTATGGTGTCCAAGAAGACTTGATGATGGACTCTGGATCTCCGCCATACACTTTAAAGATCCACAGAATTTGGACTAGTTAATTGGCCTCGTCAAGTAATAGATGACCGAAAAAATACAGTCAGTAACAAAAGCTTGTCTATAAAGGGATATTTTGGCAGAAACTCCTTAGTGTAAAGTTGTCTATTTACCTGCCACCAGTGCTGGTCGGAGCGGTCGGTGACTGTGATGACGTCACCGCGCCGGAACTCCAGCTCGCCCGCCTCTTGCGGCGTGAAGTCGTACAGCGCTTGCACGAGTGTCTGCAAGCGAGAGCACAACGTTGTAGACCGAGAACACGGGCCGCTACTGTGACGGCAATTTTACATGATAGTACGAGAGCCCACGACCAAAATTTTTGTCTCATAGCAATATGACCAAAACCGCATCAAATCGATAGATACGATTATCTTGAACTCAAAAATACCAATATCAGAAATTTTCCGCGTAGCGTTTGATCTGACCGAATTTTCAAAATTGTCAAAGAATTTTACCGAACTGCATCATAGCAATATGTCTGATTTGCAGACTGTAGTTAAATGATAGATCTGAGATACCAGAAACATATTTTTCAGACGTTAGTGGTGTAGCGCAAACCCGTAAAATCACTTACAAAAATAAAAAATGAGACAAAAAAAATGTCTCATAGCAATACGTCTGAAAATCTTTTTTATTAGTAAATTTTGGTTATTTGATGCGAACAAAACAATTTTCAGACGGAAATGTGAACGCATTAAATTTTGAGACCGTTTTGAAAATGTTAACAAATTTTACCGATCGGTATCATAGCAATATGTCTGAAAATTGTTGGACATGATAAAATAAGTTGTCCACATGTGCAAAAAATTTATATCAGACAAATTAAGTGTAGCACCTTCTCTATCAGACAACTTTTCGATACCCAGATATCATTTAAAAATCGTATTGAGGCATCTTGAATTTTCTATTACAAATCAATGAATACGTAGCGTCCCTGAATTTATTAGATGATAATTAACAAAGAATTTACCCGAAACCGTAACATTGAAGTTGAAGGACTGAAAAAAATCGCACAAAAGGAAACTAGGATGAAGTTGAAAAAAAAACGGTTTATTTAAAGTTACAAAATATTTTTTTATTCAATCGCTGTCGGATTCGGAATCGTCGTCTTCAAAATCACTCTCGACGTCGCTCAGGAGATCTTCAACGTCCTCTTCTGTAAAATAAACATCTTTAGTGAAAATCACGAACTTATTTATAAAATTAACAACAAAAGCCACGTAAACTGTACCTGTTGTGGATGATGATTTGTCGTCCAAAATAACGTTGCTCAACTCAGGTAGTTGGTTGCCAGAGAACCACGAAAACTGAAACCGTCCCTCGTCTTCATACCATCCGCAGTCTGCAGGGTTCAGTTCGGTTGGCGTTTTGGTATGAGCGTTGCTCCAGACTTGTGCAATATATTTTGTTCGTAATAAATGTTTCTCCAATTCCGTTTTGCATGGTGGTAGATTGCAGGCGTCGTAATTGGATAACTGGAGATTCAGAGTTGTCGAAGCCTCGGCGTTTTTAATTTTATATGTCTTCGAAAAAATGTTGAGTCGAGCTAAATCGACGTTATTAATTTTTTTTTCGTTGTACAATCTGCACGTGAATTCTTCCAAAACGGGGAATACCTTGTCACTATCAGAAGTATAGCTGCCCAAATCACCGAAAGCTTCTTGATAGCGTTTCGAATTTTTCAGCATCGTCAATGGTCTTTTTTTACCCTTGCGATATAACGCGGGATTATAATCGCAGCCGGTCATTGCATGGAAAGCAGGTAAAGATTTTGCCAGAGTGGATCCCAATGTCTCGTATAAACGTGAAACATCAATGTAACGCCGGGAATTGCCAACACCAACATCCATAGAAATTTGGACGCCACTTTCTACAAATTCCATATTTCCGAGCATTATTATTAATATATCAGTGTCTGAACATCGAATCGTTACTTGACCCCGTTGTTTCATTTGGCAGACATGGTAAACGATCTTCGTATCTGCCTCTTCGTGTTCTTGGCAAGTTAAATCTTCGTTGATTGTTTGGATAACTAAACCATCTTTCACCGAATATTCATAACACATGTCGTGATTGATGTTGATGATTTTGTTTGCGATTATGTGTGCCATGTCTTGTTCTGACCAATTGTTGATAATAAATTTGACCAGAGCATCTTTGAATTTGATGTTTTTCAATTCTTTAGCGAAATCGGAAGGTCGAACTTGTTGCGGTCCTGAGATTCGAAAATCGGTCGATTTTACGTTTTCTCGCAATCCATGCTCCGTGTCCTTGATCGACGGGCAGAAATACCTGTCGAATATCAGATCGATCCTCTCAACATTATGTTTGCATAAAATGTGCAAAATTTTTTTCGAGATATCTCCAAATGTTCGTGGTATGTCTTTTAAGGTGTGCAGTAAAAAGAACCCATCGATAATCAAAACATCAGTAGACTCTGGCTCCGTGCTCTCGATTTTTTTTTCAAGGTCTCGCATCAATGCAGATTTGTCGGTTTTATTTATTGTACCGTCCATGTGACAAAGTGATAGCGGCATTGGGGTTATAGGGTAACACAACACTTTTTCGATACTTATTTTTTTTTCTAAGGACAAAGCTAAAAGCCGCCCAAATAAGTCTCTTTGTAGCCTCAATTCTTGAACCTTGCCACCGAGTACAACTTTTTTCTTTTTCTTTACCGTGCTGAATGTGAAGACTGGATTCTTTTTTATTGGTTCTTGAAAACGTGCATGTCTCTCCTCTACCTCGGTTATAAAATTATTGCGCAAAGTTTCTCCTCGAGATTCGACGTTGAGCAGAAAGTCAGTGGTATTTTGTTCAGCAGCTTCTCCAGTTGAGATGTTGTACAACTTATCAGCGTCTAACGAACTGTCGAAAGGATTCATGTATTGTTGTAAAGTCCTTGTGAATTTCTCAATTTGCTGGTGACTCTTTCGAATGCGAGAACTCTTCAGTTCCGAGGTGATATCCTGATTCTTGGCGATTCCAGCGGTTTTCAGCACATGTGATATTATTCGAGCTCGAGCACTGTGATTTATTGCCCAACGTTGCCTTGCAGCCACCGAATTTGTCATGTGAATTATTCCGATTAGCTTCCGAGCTGCTTCGCCGTTTATTGTTTGTTCCAAAGTCAGGTCAACAGGTATTCTGGAAAAAGATTTCTCCGTTCTTCGTACTCCGAATGATCCTTGTTCTAATGAGAAACGCAGTCCGGGATGGGTTTCGTCGATCTTGCACAGCTTGCTGACATAATATACCAGCCAACGAGAATAATTTTGGTGATTGAACGCGAAGAAAAAGTTTGTGATTTTTGCAAGAATGTAAACATACATTTTAAGATTTCCGGTTCTGATACTCTTGTTCAGCATGTCATAATAGGACACTAATCGGATGTAAACGGCGTAAAACTGAGCAGTTAGTCCATGCTTTCCTTGCAATGTTTGTTCGGTAAAGTTGTCATACTTCTCGAACAGTTCGAGAGTTGCTTCGTGTTCTATTGTAGGCGTCGTTAAACGTTGCTTTTGTAATTGAAACAAATAATCTTCAATTGATTTCTCGATGACAATTTTTTCACGGTCGACGAAGGTATTGAAATGCAGTTTTTGAAACGCGAGCGACACAAGGGGATGTAGTCTTTTGCATCGATTGAAATTTGTACCTGAAATGAAACCCTTCAATGAACCATTCGCCAAAATTTCACTGTCCACCAGAATATTGGTGATACCACAATCCTCAATAAAAGAGCCGATAACTTTGAAGTACGACATCATTATGTGAAATCCGCCGAGATGTATGAAAACGTTGTCGAATTTCGGCGCTTCCTGAAACTGAATTCCGAATGCAATTCTTGCAATTGCTAAATCGTACGTTACTTGCATGTATTCCGAACTGCATTCTTCAGCTACTTGTTGAGCCATTTTCAAAGTGAGGTGAACAACGGAATTATCTGTAGGAGATGCATTGATAGGCGTCAAATACGATACTTTCTGCAAAGCAGAGGTGTCTTCAGTTATGAGGCTATTAAACCCAGTCCACATAGGGGTATCGGGAACGTCCAGTGTGTGTGAAAAAAGCCAAGCAATATCAAGGTTCCTCCACGTCTGAAAAACTTCAGGTTTGATTGAGATTTGACCGATACAGGGAGTTGAGAAGTAGGAATCGATTTTAGGTTTTTTCGTGTACGGCACGATTTCGTTGACGATAGCGTCGAAACATCTTCTTCTTTTTCGACGTCGCGGCGTTTCATCTGTAGAAGTAGCTGCAGTATCATCACTTTGTACAGAAGCGTCGGTTGGAGCGGTAAAATTTGCGTCACTAGGTACGTTTTGATAAATTATCCCGACAGTGTCGTGGAGAGTGTCTTTACCAGTAAGAGTATCGACGAACCGATCGAAGTTATCGAACGCGACTCCAGTACACAGATTATCGGCGAGAATTATGTCTTCGGGACATAATTTGTTCTGTTGCGTTGATGTGAATGTCAGCTCAGTCTCTAGCTCTTCGATGACATTGTAGCTACAGCAGTGACCGTATTTGTTAACAAGGTCGATAATTTTCCTGCTGCTCGAGAGACTCTTTAACGCCATTCCCAGAGTGACATGTTTCGAGGTTTTGATATTGCCGTTCGTAGCTGCATAAATAATGTCCTGACCGAGGGAAAACATTTTTAAATCGCGCGAGGATTTCTTCAATTCATGCCGAGATTGACTTACGCCTTTACTATCACCGCAAATGATGCACTGCAAGAGATATGATAGCAACGGTGGCACAGAATCGCATTCACCTCGGATGAGATCCTGCACCGTTATATCCTCCGGTAATTTTGTCCTGTCCATGTTAATTATTTCTCGTCTTATTATCTGCCCGATGTTGTATATCGCTTGTCTCGTTTCGATGTTTTTGAAGAATTCTTGATTGCTGACGATGTGACCAGCGTATGGAGCGATATACTTTTTGTTGTTCGAGAAAATGATTTTGATTTCAGTGTTGAACGTTACCAATAACTTCTTTTCCAAATGACGCGACGAGAAAAAATCCGGTTTTTCGACGTTGGAGACGTTGTCAAACTGTTCGTGCAGGAACTCGATGTACTTTTCTGAGATGAAATTATAGAAGAGACATTCATTGTTCTCAACAACGCGTTCGCGAATAAGTATGCAAATTTTGTCGTACGCGTCAGTATGACATTGTCGTTTTTTGTGCCAAGTTTTTTCGTTTTTTGTCTCGAGATTATTCTTACAGTGCCATTCAAACTTTGTTTTGCAATGTTTGTGATAGAAGCAGTTGTCATCTTTGAGAGTTTCTATTTTACGCAGCATCTCGATGTTGTTGTACTCAGTGGACACGGCCTTCATAAATTCGATGAAAGTGTTGGTCGCTTTTATCAGACATACCGCGCGTCTTTTCACATACATCCTGTATTTACCGCAAATAATACAGCTGTGTGAATTTGCATCGGCAGTCGAATCATCAGTTGCCGTACTATCAGCAACATCAGTTAGCGCACTGTCATCAGGTATCCTATTGCCGACAGCAACCGTGCTGTCGTCCGCTAACGCACTGTCGTCCGCTGTCGTACTCTCGTCCGCTCCTCGATCACCTTCAGGTTCTTCACTGTAATATGACAAATTCGAAATTGGGATGTTTAATTGAATACCGCGTTACAGATGCCATAAGGGCGTATAAGCATATTTTACGCCCTTATGGAACCCGAGAACCATGAGGGCGTATAAATTTTTTTATTGCAGATCTCGACGTTTTATCCAAAACTAGGAGGATCGCCAAAAAAAAATTTTTCTGATACGCCCTTATGGCATCCAGAGCCGACATCGGATGCCATAAGGGCGTACAAAAAACTTTTATTACGGGAATCGACACAGTTTTATCTGAAATGTCGAGAAAAGCAAAAAAAAAATTTTTTTTTAAATTGAATTTTTTTTTAAAAAATCTTCAAATTTAAAAAAAAATTTTTTTTTTGCTTTTCTCGACATTTCAGATAAAACTGTGTCGATTCCCGTAATAAAATTTTGACGTGACAACGTCTTATAAATCGGTTTGCCGGGTGACACTTCAAGAAACTGCGTTACGCTCCGCTCACGTTATGCGCTCACAATGAGAGCGAGTGAGAGGCACGCGTCCCTTCCACTCGGGCATGGTTAGCCTGCCTAAGAGCGAGAGAGACAGCGAGAGATTCTTCCTTCTTCCTACTATACGAATGAATATTCACATTAAAATTATTTTACCGCTCAAAGTCGTTGTCACGTAAAACTTTCGCCCTATACCGACTTTACAGGCAACCAATTTTTTTTGTACGCCCTTATGGCATCCGAGGTAGGCTCTGGATGCCATAAGGGCGTATCAGAAAAATTTTTTTTGGCAATCGTTCTAGTTTTGGATAAAACGTCGAGAACTGCAATAAAAAAATTTATACGCCCTTATGGGCCCCGGATGCCATAAGGGTGTAAAATATGCTTATACGCCATTATGGCATCTGTAACGCGATATTAAATATGCACCAAAATAAATATTATCGTGAAAATAAAATCAACTTAATTTAAAATAACAAATAAGATGCAATTTCTTGGCGATTGTTGGCTTGTGTACGATGCGGGCACACAAATGTGCGAGGCTCACCGATACAGCAACCACGTGGTGTACGACGCACTTTATACCAACGCTCCTCAAAGATATATTGCATATATATTCCATTCTTACCTCGCTCTGGATGTCGATGCACCGTCATCAAAAACATTACTGACGACATTGTCGTGAGAAATATTTGAATCCTTCGGAATCCTCACAGCCGTGAAATTTTTGTAGCACGCCGAATGGTATCCTATGTCCGTGTCGATACCACGTGGCAACTCGATTTCCGAGTAAATCGATTTCCTGTTTACTCTCTGTTTTTTACTTCGATATTCGGCGACTTCTTTGCACTTTTTCAGCGTCTCTTCAGTAAATTTTTTCACTTTCTCATTCGTTGTTTCTTTACAAAACACACAACTCAGGTCCGACATTTTACACCATCACAACCGCACAACGTATGACAACTAAGTGAGCGTCATTCCAATACAACGTTTGTAGCAGCTGGCGAGTGAGCTGTATAATAGTAAGAAAGAGGCAGGAGCGTATAGGTGCCGGCAAACTTCTTGAACATGTGGCCTTGCCTGCGCAAAAGCGATTTTTAGGTGTCGTTGGGAGGGGGGGCCGCGGGCGGCGTGAGGTGGCGGCGGGGGAGCGTGTCGTGTCGACACGGGATAGGTCAATCAGTTGACGTTTGCGTCCCGCGCCCCGTCCACGTCCCTTTGCTTCCCGAGTACACTTGCGTGCACTGATAAAGCCGATTGTTATCATTGACTTTCTTGATATTTTATTTTTTTGAGTTTTGTTGATTCTTTTAAAGTAACTAGTAAATTGTTATTGTTATTGGTTGACTTTTCGTTATTGTTTTAAAGTGAAAACATAATGCCAGTATGCCACGCCAAACGAACGTAGTTTTAACAAAACAAGCTCGGAAGATAGTGTATGCGTGGTAGATTTGGTCACTGACCAATTCTTAATTTATGCCGACGATGAAAGAGACTCCGATGATGACTCCGACAATAACTCTGATGATGATGATCAACATCACGATATATTCATGATAGTCAAGAAACAATGACCAGCTCCAGATCCCCTGAATCAAGATCTAGTACCAGCGCTGGTATTGCCTTAATGGAAGGAATATCCTTTTTAGTTAAAGACTAATTTCCTGTATTTTTTAGTGTTATTCTAATAAAAATATAAACATGTTTTTAAACCATTAAATATTCTGTACTAAAAATAAGGTTCTTTTTTTGCACGTATGTGTATGATGCGCGAACTTTCCCCCACCACCTCGCCTAATGTTCAAGAAGTTTGCCGGCAACTATAACAAGCGCTGAGGCTGTTGAAATTTCTGTTATTTTCGTTTTTAAGAGTATATGCTACACTTAAAGTGTCTGAAAACAGGTTTTTGGTAATCATGGCAGCAATACGAAAAGTTGAAAAAAAAAATCATCCGTATTGCTATGATACAGGTCGGCTAAATTTGTTGACATTTTCAAAAATGCGCTCAGGCTATATGCTACGCGCAAAATGTCTGAAAACAGGTTTTTGGTAATCATGGCAGCAATACGAAAAGTTGAAAAAAAAATCATCCGTATTGCTATGATACAGGTCGGCTAAATTTGTTGACATTTTCAAAAATGCGCTCAGGCTATATGCTACGCGCAAAATGTCTGAAAACAGGTTTTTGGTAATCATGGCAGCAATACGAAAAGTTGAAAAAAAAAATTATCCGTATTGCTATGATACAGGTCGGCTAAATTTGTTGACATTTTCAAAAATGCGCTCAGGCTATATGCTACGCGCAAAATGTCTGAAAACAAACTTTTTCGTAATACAATTATAAAATCTATGTACATTTTCACTATCAGACGTATTGCTATAATACCGACTGTCTTTTTTTATTGACACAGCAGAAATGGCCTCCCACGCAGTTGCTACACTTTCGACCGTTACTACACGCGTAGTCGCGTTCAGAATCATACAATCTAACAATTTTATAGGGTTTTTGCCGTATTGCTATGAGACATGGTTTTGGTCGTGGGCTCTCGTACTATGACATTGAGACGCCAGGGTGAATCAACTTTTAAAGTACTCCTTTTCTTTTGCGGTATTAAAACTTTCCTGGTGACTTATGGTTAATAATAATGTATGAATATTAAAATCAGACCATCAAATTTATGGACCCCACACGTTAAACAACTCAAATATTTTTTAACTATCGAAAAAACCGGGTAACTCAGGGGAAAATGCACTTTTTTCATACAAAACCTAGGGACAACATCGTCCCCTGCGTTACCAAATATATTATTGTTCAAAACTGTATTATTTTAAATTAAATAAGTTCAAATGTTAGCCTACTTGTCTAATTAAATTAACATGTAGGCCATGTCGTAAGAAAATATATAGTTTTTCTAAAAACGTGTAATTTGTGAAACTTGTCAAAAAATAGGGAGTACCTTAAAAGTTGATTCACCCGCCAGTGGGTCGTTCTAAACTACATTCCACTTATTTTACTACTTACTTATACATGACAAAAAATGTTAATTTTTACTTGCATGCATGAAGTGAAATAAATCATATCGGTTTTAGCGTTTTAGCCAATGACCTTCTATACACATGGATAAATCACGTCATACAACAATAGTGCCCAAACATGGCGCTACATCTTATTTCATCTTATTATGCTTCGACTTGCTCTGTCTATACATTGCCGTTGAGACACCAGTCCCTTAACATGTCGTCGGTCATTAATCAGTAATGTATATCAATTACTCAGTCGAAGCTACATTATGCTGATTTAAGAAGCTCGCTGGAACAAGGTAGCAGTGGAGCAGAAACGGGCTGTTAATTTTAGGGTTCTGCACCTCAACACGGAACCCATAATAAGGTTATATGGGAGAGCTTGTCAAAGCTCACTCATTGTTTGTCAGTCGATTATTTTTTTATTTTTGAGTTTATGTTTTTTTTAGTTTTCAAATGTATTTTGAACTATTTATGGTATTATAATTATGTGGATAGCTAATGTAGGATCACTTTTTATTATAGTAGTAAACGATATTTATTAATCCTCGTTTCGTTTTACATACCAATCCTTGGCAGAATCATCATTTCGTAGAATTACTTTTCGCATAAATTTCTTAGCATATTTTCTTTGGCAAAATAGGATATGGGCACAAATTTGATTAGAATAATAGTCCTATGATAGAATATTTTGTTTCGGCGAAATTTGTATTATGGGCAGTTAAAACTTGTTGAGTTTGTGGGTGGTAATAAAAATACCACCAATTACTTCACCAATCGCAATTCGGTACTGGTCCTGTTATAGTAGCACTTCTAACCTAACCTAACCTATTTTACTGCAAGCAGTTCTTATGCTAAGGTAAAATTATGCCATAATAAATTCGGTGGAAGGTATATTTTGCTACATCAAATTCCGCGAAATGAAAGTCGGTGATATTGGTATGCTGCTATTCAAAATTCTACCAAATGAATGTTATGCGTTATGTCAGTTATGCTAAGTATACTATTTTACTATTATGCTAAAGTATCATTCGGCTGACAATGTTTCTGCGATAACTGTTATGCAAAGTGTATTGATGTATATAATGTATTTATGCTACTAACTTGCGTCAATTCTTTTTTGTTATCTAGTGTAGGTAAGTACAGGAACGCAAAAAAAAAACAGCCATTATAAGGATCCCGTTTTTTGCCATTTTGGAACCCGGAAAACAACTACTCTATTGTTTTGTTTTCTGACTATGTTCTTGTCACGTCGTTTTGCCTGTTTCTTTCTAACGCGCGTGAAAGAAAGTTATGAAATACTCAACGTAATACTTGACAATAGATGTCAATAGTTGTCAACCATTTATGATATTTATTGAAAATTTAATTTTTTTAAATACTTTCTTTACTCTTTTTCGGGTATTGTGTGTGTTTATAAAATTATCGTACCGGTGGTAAGGTAAGTTAAGGTATTATTTCGGCACTTTTTGAAGACACACTTCAGCATCTTATCGGCTTCGCGACTAACAGACGACTAAAGTAAAAAGTGTGCTTGAATCATCATCAAGCATAGTTGTGCCGTCCCGCGTTTTGCGCGCTGATGGTAAGTCCTTGTGAATAGAAGGTCATTGGTTTTAGCTGTAAAGGTATAATATACGACATTCACACAAACATACATCATGCACTCACTTTCGTTCCGTTACTGGATTTGATAGACATAAAAAAATAAAAAATAAAAATTGTAAGTACATGGTAATTATTATTTGGTTAATCGTTGAATTGCAATCAGTTCAAAGAGAATACCCATTTTCGTTTCTCTTAACTATCTTACCTACAAATGGGCCCTTTCGGAAACTTTGACAATACTAAAGGGTCTAAGTGCTAGTGCCCATCTGTATGATAAAATAAGATAAGATTTTGCGAAATTACCCTCTTACGCACTCAGCTGTTCGAATGGTTTCTTCAGTTAGAAAAACTTATTGGTTCATGGTGACCGCGGGTTCGAACTCGGCAGCTTACGATCACGAGTCGACACCCTAAGGCCTTGGAACACCGATGGCCAGTAAAATGACAAGTTACCGAGTTGCCCATATAGGCAACTTACCCTACTTCTCTAGTGTCTTTATTGCACATAAACAATTACAAGGGGGTACAGTACACTACATAATTCCGAAGTCATAATTTCGAATTCATTAAAATTCCGAATTTTCATAATTCCGAACGCAATTTTTTGATAGAAGACTTAACTTTATGTTATCGTTTATAAATCAAACCTAACCTAAACTACGTATTATTAATAAATTATGCATGTAATCTAAAATATCTCCAGCGTAACATAGCTTTGGGATAAATGAAAATTCTGATTTCTGATTCATGAATATTCGGAAAAAAGTAATTCGGAATTTTAAGGTGTTCCCCAATTACAAGACATATTTGCATCGATATTGATAATGTATATGGGCATATAATGCGCATAGGAGGCATGTATTGAAAATGAAAGAGATTTTTTAAAGTAACCCTCTTATTCATAAACGCACAATAGCTAAAGTGTGCTTTACATTCATTTTGGAACCCGGAAAACAACTACTCTATTGTTTTGTTTTCTGACTATGTTCTTGTCACGTCGTTTTGCCTGTTTCTTTCTAACGCGCGTGAAAGAAAGTTATGGAATACTCAACGTAATACTTGACAATAGATGTCAATAGTTGTCATACTATTTATGATATTAATTGATATATTTTTTTTAAATACCTTCTTTACATTTTCGGGTGTTGTGTGTGTTTATAAAATTATCGTACCGGGGTGGTGAGGTAAGTTAAGGTATTATTTCGGCACTTTTTGAAGACACACTTCAGCATCTTATCGGCTTCGCGACTAACAGACGACCTAAGTAAAAAGTGTGCTTGAATCATCATCAAGCATAGTTGTGCCGTCCCGCGTTTTGCGCGCTGATGGTACTTGTGAATAGAAGGTCATTGGTTTTAGCTGTAAAGGTATAATATACGACATTCACACAAACATACATCATGCACTCACTTTCGTTCCGTTACTGGATTTGATATAGACATAAAACAAAAAACATTTTTTTGTAAGTACATGGTAATTATTATTAAGTTAATCTTTGAATTGCAATCAGTTCAAAGAGAATACCCATTTTCGTTTCTCTTAACTATCTTACCTACAAATGGGCCCTTTCGGAAACTTTGACAATACTAAAGGGTCTAAGTGCTAGAGCCCATCTGTATGATAAAATAAGATAAGATTTTGCGAAATTACCCTCTTAGGTACGCACTCAGCTGTTCGAATGGTTTCTTCAGTTAGAAAAACTCATTGGTTCATGGTGACCGCGGGTTCGAACTCGGCCGCTTACGATCACGAGTCGACACCCTAAGGCCTTGGGACACCGATGGCCAGTAAAATGACAAGTTACTGAGTTGCCCATATAGGCAACTTACCCTTCTTCTCTAGTGTCTTTATTGCACATAAACAATTACAAGGGGGTACAGTACACTACATATTTCCGAAGTCATAATTTCGAATTAATTAAAATTCCGAATTTTCATAATTCCGAACGCAATTTTTTGATAGAAGACTTAACTTTATGTTATCGTTTATAAATCAAACCTAACCTAAACTACGTATTATTAATAAATTATGCATGTAATCTAAAATATCTCCAGCGTAACATAGCTTTGGGATAAATGAAAATTCTGATTTCTGATTCATGAATATTCGGAAAAAAGTAATTCGGAATTTTAAGGTGTTCCCCAATTACAAGACATATTTGCATCGATATTGATAATGTATATGGGCATATAATGCGCATAGGAGGCATGTATTGAAAATGAAAGAGATTTTATAAAGTAACCCTCTTATTCATAAACGCACAATAGCTAAAGTGTGCTTTACATTCGTTTGACAGAATGTGAAAAAGCATACTTGAAGTAAATGTGTGAAGGTGAATGAGCATACGAAGCGATGTATTTCCGTAAAACCACAAGCGTTCCTAATAGAGGGAAACAAATTATGTCATATATATAAAAAAGTCATTAACGTGAATAGGAAAATAAAATAACTTTAATGCAATTGTCATCAATAACAACTTAGGGAAACCCGAGTAAATAAAACTATCATAAAAACTCCTAAACATTTTACAGTTCCTGCTAAATTCAAATTTAAGTAATTATTTTCTAGTTTAAACATGAACGCAACTAGAATAAAATAATAATAAGAATAAACGAGTTCCTCCTACAACACCTAATAATAAATATACAACAGTAACATGTATAGCATGACATGTGTTCAGAGGCAGCATTCGGTCTGAAACTAGAGATTACAGCAACACAAAGCTACCGGTTATTTTCGTTACTATATCAGGGTCACCGCGGACGCACTATTTACACTGACACCGGCGCGCCTCAGCCATGGACAAATATATTGATTGAATCGAACTTTCTGGAACTACTAGACTGATAGTTACAACTGTTTTAGACGAATACATGAGAATACTGTCTCAAATTGCAATATTAAGCTTAGGTCGGCATGGCTTCGGTGTCAGCGAGAGACAGTATTCTGAGAGCGTTTAAAACGAGGCAGAATCTTGAAGGCTGTATCAGTCTTGTGAGTTTAAATGTGATAATGATAACACTGATAACTATTAATCTGACGCTTGAATATCAAAATAAATGAACTCCAATTACTTAAATACGTACTTGCTGCAATTCTGGACACGTCATAATATTTGCTTGCTTTTTTCATTTAAGTCATCTGTTACGGATCGGGAAAATATGTTTGTAAACAAATGACGGCGACATTAATGTAAGTTACGGAGCTGCGACTCTAAACGGTAAAACCGTATAGTTATTGACGTGTTTCCGTATCGTCAACGTTTTGATAGGTCTTATTTACTTGACAATAATGGCGGCAGAGTTAAAAAAAAAAACGACTAAGGCAATATGGTTTTACCGAGTTGGATAGGGGCCCTGTTATGTCTCGGCTAATGATTTAAGAACAACAGACACCACAGCAAAATCCAACAGTAGTCAAAATAGGCAGTGGCTTCCACTTTACTGTTAACTCGCCGCTGCCTATATGAACGACTAAACTAATTATAAGGACCATCAAGATTTTATTCCTCGCCTGGTCGTTCATTGACGATGAAGAACTTGGCGTATCTAGTTAATACTGTTAAAAGTCTGTCAAATCAATCTTGTCGGTTGGCGGGAGGTACTACGTATGGCAATAAAAAAAAGACGTGTCATAATAATTGTACGTGGTGATCTTGTTGGCTCAGTTTACGAATTGTAAAAGTAAATTAAATTTGGTGAAAATTATCTTTAAAACTGTGTGTAGCGATGTGAGACACATGGTTAAGTACATACGAAGAAGAGCAATCAAGTTCCCGGCGTTTTGAGATTGGCTAAGTCAAATGTTTATCAAGTCCATATGCGCATTACAGCCTTTTTGTATTACAGCCTTGGCCAAAAGTATTGAGCACCTAACTAGATGTAAAATATAAAATGTGTTTGAACATGAGCAAGTCATTAGTAGATATCACCTCGAAGTAATTATTTGCTTGTGAAATCTGAAGCTAGCAAAAAACGGGCTTTACAACAAAATCATTAATTGTAATTTTTTCACGGAATTACCCTTAACGTCAATAAATATGGCAATTTTTTACGATAGATATATACTTTCTAAAATAAAATATATAAATGCACCTATTAAAGTTTGACTTTTATACGAATAACGCATGAGTGCTCAAGACTTGCCCAAGGCTGTATATTGTTGTTTACAGTACATTTTTTAAAAATTCTAACATTATGGGATGCCTTTACTCGTTTGCAGTGATCGGAATAGGTACCTAGTGCAATTTCACGGGATTTCGGTGCGTAAGCTTAGTATGGATATAACTTGCAATCCCGGATTTTCACTTTGAAAAGTTTTAAAGTTTGTGTTTGGTTTAAAATAAATATCAGGGGACATTACACTAAAATACCTAGCCCCACAGTAAGCTCAAAAAAGTTATTTAATTATAATTTTGACAATTATTATACTGCTAGTACAAAGTACGAATCCCGGAATCCCGGGTCTTATCCATATTATTTATAATATTTGTGGTCATTCACCCGAAATTGCACTACCTATTCCGATCACTGCTCATTTGACAGACACTGTAAACTCTTTTATAATCTTGGCAACTCAGAAACTGCCAAACTCGAGGCAGTGAAAAGAGCTGAGATATGTACCTGCTACTACCACAGTCTATAAACCAATACAGTCGTTCGACGAAGCCGTCTAGACAGGGCAATCGTGCGGGGTGTGAGGGGCGAGGGGCGGGTAGGGCGAGCCCGAGCTGCATACGTCGCCATTGTTAGTAGCTCGGGACATATCTTTCAGGGCTACTGCGTGTCGTGTGTTGTATTTTGATGTGTTTAGAATAAAAAATGGTGCATACGACATGTGCTGTGCGAGAATGCAATTCATCATCTCGCACAAATAAAGATCTGCGATATTATCAATTTCACACTCAGAAGAAAGGTAAATATATTATTTTATAGTGCTTAATTTACAACATTTTTGTCATGTCATGCCAACGTAAACAAGATGGCGGATGTAAAAGCGTGACGCCTGCCAGCAAAAATTTAAACTTTTCTCAAACAAAAAAATTACATCCATTTTCAAATTTAAAATGGCGGACATGACTTTTATAAATAATAATGGGGGTGCTGATTACGAAAAAGATATCCATGTTGAAATCAAAGATGGCGGACGTAATTTTTTCTTAAAAATCGATATGGGTGTCATCTTCGAGGTTCCTCGGGGTGCCGATTACGAAAATGACATTATTTTTGGAATCCAAGATGGCGGATGTTTTTTTTTTTAAATATAATGATATGGGTGTCATTTTCGAGGTTCCTCGGGGTGCTGATGTCGAAAATGACATCCATATTGAAATCCAAGATGGTGAACATAATTTATTTAAACAAAATTGTATGGGTGTTTGAATCTAAAATCATACCTAAGTTATTTATGGCGGAACAAAGAAACGTACATACATACTTTAAACCTAAAACCATTACCCTCTTTTTTTGGGCAGTTGTGTAGTTTGTGACAACCCTAGGTAATTACTGTGGCCTTGTGCGGCGTCGGCATTTACGCAAACATCAAAGGCGTCGGCCCACTGTTAGTTACTCTTTACACTGTGCTACTACGCTGTCAATTTCTGCATGGAACTTAGCAAAATTAAATTTTTATTAATAAAATTATTCTATTCTATTCTATTCTACACTTCATTATACGGCTTCAGTAGATTTCTGCGAACTCACCTCTTCCGGAACGACGTCCTTGAGCTTGACATCCTGCAGACGGCTCACGGACGCGGTGCGGTGGTAGTCGACCAGCTCATTGAGAGAGTTAAACTTCACCACCCAAAGGAAGAACTTACTGGACGCGTCCCTCAGAACCTTGAAGTGCTGCACGCCATCTGGACATCTGGTGAAGAGGGAAACAAAACAGGTCTTGTTTTTACAAGGTTTTACAGAATTCATTTTGTGTGATACATTGAGACCTAGTCTACGTGCAAACGCATCTAACGTTTTTCTTTTCCATTAACTGTCAACTGTCACCACATACATTTTGAGCAATAGCTAGTTTATAAGAACAGAAAATAAAAAAAGATAAAAGATGTTTATCCAGTACGTAGAGCGTAGGCCGCACGGCCACTTACACGTCAAAAATTAACCTTTATCTGTATATTTAATATTAATATTAATTCTTAACGTATAGGATAGTTCTCAATTATTTAGTCAGTAAATTTAAAATAAATCCTATAATTAGTTATCCCGCAACATGAGCTACTAAAATGTTAATAATCTAAAACTAAATTCTTCGAAACCAGTGGATGGGATCAACACAAAACGGTTCCCGGTATGTACCATTTTATGTGTTCCGATTTCAGACCCACCACGAAACGATGCTGCTAACGCATTGAGACATCACTATGAAATCACTATAATATAAGCCTATTCATCTCTAAATACAAAAGAAAACATGCAAATTTTGATGCCAGCTTAGACAGCTTATGTCACGTCATGTGTCTCTGAGATTGTTTACATATAATGAACCGCTGTATTGCCCGTGAGTGTATTATGTATGATTATTATGATTATAATCGTAGGACCCCGAGGAATAAAAATTACAAACCCGAGTACATTTAAAAAATATCTCACCGGATTAAAATGAATCTTCATAATGTTTATTTTACTTCTTGGAAGAAATGGGGATTTTCGGGAATACCTTTTTCACAAGAATGGCCATCACTTTCGATCATGTTTAAGAATAATCCATTTAGTAAAAATCGCTATTTGCGTCTTAGGTACAGCTCGCATAGATAAAAGGACGACGCACGGTTCTAACCTCGCAGAGATCCTACTGCGTTCAGCGTACAACACAAAATCTGAACAGATGTATACAGTGCAGACCTTATATTTATTAACATGACATTTAAATTACGTACAGGTATTCGTGCAACTTTTGACGGATATTTATTCTATCCATGATTGTACGAAGAAACCAACACTTCACTGATTTAGAATAAATTGATTCACAGACAATAGAGTTCTTGTGTAACATTGAATTGCATTTATTTGTAGTTACCAAAATGAATTCGTGTACCACCTAAGAACCCTGTCGGAAGGACGAGTCACATAAATCACACTTGAGTAATGCGTCAGGCTAATTAGGAGTTTGAAGTGATTTCACTACAAGTGTCTATAGAGACCCAAGTTCACATCATACAAAACCAACTGAGTCATGTTTGTAAACAGTTTTTTTTGTCATATCTGCTAATTCAGATTGAATTGAAACGGTAAACCAATTGTTTGTTCCGTTTCACACAATTGAGGATGAATGGGGCTGCGCAAAAGATTAAGCTTAATAATAATAACAACTTCGTGAGAAGTTTACTATTACACAACGTAAGTATTTTCTCTTGGAAATCATCGTCACTCACTTCGTCTTAAAATCACAAGTTGAACCCCGAGTTCGTACGCGTTAGGTACCAAGGAGAACGTTGCTTGAGCTGGTTGGGTACTAACAGCGTTAAATAAATACAAGAGTTTGGGAATTGTATACCTTTCACTCTACAATTTGTCCGTCGTCAAGAGAAGGGACAGGGCTAACGAATGTTATCAGTAATTTAATGCAATATCATAATGTTACAAAGGTCTTGGTTAATACGTAACTCCGAACTGCGATTTTAGGAGCAGAGCACCTACCGTCCTGCGTACTGCCAAGGAAGGAGGTTGCCGGAGGGGGAATCTTTTGGTGTGTTTTTTACTATAGCGACTATACGAAATGAAGAATATGTACATCGGACAGAACCTCATGGTCCAAATAGAAAAGTTCAAATCGAAAGTTTATTTCAACTTAATGTTACATACTTAGAGTTCTTTTTACCACCGTCACTCGGGACGACTTATCGGATTTGAACACGCGTTCGCAGAATGAATGGTGCTTGTTTACATAACTTGTCACAGTTGTCACGATCAATGAGATGCTTGTTAGCAAGTTAAAATTACGTTGTACAAGATTTGGCCGCTATTCTGCGTATAAGTACGACTTTGCATTTTAATAAGCGTAAAGGTTGTAAGTATTCTGTCTTTTTCCTAGATTATAAATTAATGTAGATCAAAGTTAATAACAAACGAGTAACAAACACCTACGCCAGGTTCCAAATTGATAACGTTTTGAAATGTAAAAATGACGTGATATTTTATGCAAATCGATTATGGGACAGATATTTGACCCTTATCTGCTGAGAATAGCCAAAACTTCATTCGGTTTAAAATGTTATGCCGATAATATATCGGCATAACATTAAAATCGTGCACGATACGTTCCACTGTGTAAAAATAAAAAGGTCGTCCGTAGTTTTATTTTATGGAAACAAGTAGGCACACAGGCCATCTCATGGTAAATGAGATCTGAGAGCCATAAACATACTCGTTACAATCTCGTCATTAACAAATCAAAAACCTCTGCCCTATCTTAATTTAACTCTCATTTTAAGCACTTAACACGGATCCCGGTGTGAATGGGCTAATATGTAATTAACAAGTCAATGACTAATTCTCGCATAGGCCCAATCAGTTTAGGAAGAAATAGTTGAAACTGGTTTTAAAACGATCTCCATACGAAGTGTGAGTCACTATTGGACATAGAACTGGTTTAAGTGAAACGAGGGACATATCGATGTGCTCAAAACGCGAAAATATGTGAAATTGTTGAAAAGCAAGTTTGTTTATTGCTGCTAGTTTATTTTTTGTGCTTATGATTTTAATTAAAGTAACATATTCACAGAACATTATTTTAAACATTTCCGTAGTTTGTCAATGTTATTATTAATGCCAATGTAAATAAAACATGGAAAACGCGGGAAATATATAAAAATGGTGTCGCCTCTACTCTACGCACAAGCGTTATCGAGAATACTCCGGGAATAATTTATGATGACTAACACAGCGTGCCGAGACGAATCCACAACAAAATAAAGCTACTACACTGCACACCGCGTGACTCACACGCTAACTTTTTTTACGCCAACTTAAATAAATGCTTTTGGTTCCGCGTTTACTCGATTTTATTTGTCTGTTATTCTTTGCGCTAATAAAAAAATCGAAAGCGAGAACATTTAACATGATTTTAATGACATTGAAAAGCATGGTGTAAGTACATGAGCATTATAAGACGCGTCCATATCGGTTGGTAATATTTGGGCATTGACCCAGCGCCATGCCATAATACTGTCTACACTATCCAAGTTGCGAAAACAAAGATGCTAAAGAAGATGTGTGATGTGTGATGGAACGAGATGCGTTAAAATCTGCAACTAATACGTGCAAGGTAGCCCCGCAATCTGCGCCGTCAACGATAAGCTCTAAGAAGACTAGCTCCGATGCTTGGGAACAGAGCGCTGCGTTTAGCCCTGTCCGGCAGTCGACAAAGGGCAAAAAGTAAAGATGGCTTCAGCGCATCAAAGAAATACCTAAACAAAAAGTGAGCTTAAGTAAGATGACATGACATCAAGTTAAGGATGAGCTAAATGGAGGAGAGCATTTCGGAAACAGACCCCACCCCACTTATAGGTGGAATAGTTGCTAAGAAGATCATGATTAGCGGTTTTGTTATAGCGGCGCGTCATTTAAGCAGGACACAAAAACAATAACTACGGAACCCTAAAAAACTGTCTTTTTCGGAAAAAGGAAGAGAAGCGTGTACATGAGCCGCGGCCGCCTGATGGTAAGTAGTCTCTTTGGCGCATAGACTATGCCCGCACACTTTTGCTGGCTTATTATAGTGGAATAAGTTGAAAGTGGCAACATAAAACCGTTGGGTGTGGACAAATCGGAATAGCCCTGCAAAAGCATTGCCCACCCTGCGAAACCTCATCCGTCACTTGCCGATAAGTATGTTAGTGCGGATGCTTTATCCACATTTTATTAACAGCGATAAACGCGACCGCTGGGTTCTAGATGTAATGCCTCTACGTTAGTCATTTTACCGGCGATTTTAACACTAATAAAACCAATTAAGCCGTCGTATTCACAGCAACTGCACCATGAGAATGCACACACCCGTTCGCAAAACAAAAGAATAAGTGGTGCATGATTAGATCACACTACACTATCCGACCTAAATTCCGTACGAGTACACGAAGAATACATAAATATTTGTTAGGTATAGTATTGTAAGCGTTATGATATCCCTTACTAACCCCACAAAAATTGCGGCCGAGTCGAAAAAAATCCAAATGCAATAGGAGATAATTCAATCTAGAATAAGGGCCCGAATGAAATGCCTTGCAAAAATATCTGATATCTTAACCTCTATTATAAAGAGTGCAAATTTTGTGACTTTGTGTGTAAAGTAATCTCCGGAACCACTTTCGCCATTTAAAAGCTGTTTTATTGCAGATGGACATATTATATATTAAGTATACTATATTATTATTCAACCCGGGTGTAGTCGGGACGCGCCACTAGAAAGATATAAAAAAATGAAACCATTCAAACCGATGGACCAATAACGATTTCCAAATTCCCGCTGATCGAGAAATGATACCAAAATCGTTAGTCGTAGCGCTTTTTCCCAGTTATTCTACCGAGTAAAAAAGTTGGCTAAACAACATAAATCAGTCTTTTCCTTATGGATACTCTCTCTCTGCTGATGTTATTTCTGGTCTTACCTGAATACATGTAAATCAAACCCCGCTTAAATTATACAAATATTTTTAAGGCGTTACTCTTCTATGTCGTCTTTAAGTCAATTGTTTTTTTTACAACAATTACGCATAATTTCAACGTTAAAGTTATACTTCGATGTTAGGCCTTCGTGCGTATAACGGACTAAGTGCGTGACGGGCATACCTTAGGTTCAATAGTATAAGCTTGTTTAATAACCAAAAATCACTTTGTGACGTAGGTATCTTGTTTTTAAATAATTAAATTATTTATAAAAAAAAAAATATGGCATAGAGAATACAAACGAGCACACAGGCCGCCTGATGGTAAGTGGAAACTGTGACCCATAGACATTCGCATTCACAAGACTGCAATGCAATCCTAAGACTGCAAATGCGTTGCCAACCCTGAGGACTAAGATGGAATGCCTCTATGCTAGTCATTTCATTTTTTACCGGCTGTATAATATCCATACTCCATACCCATACCATAAATGTGAAAGTAACTGGTTCTGTCAGTCTGCAGTTCATAAATATCATCCCGGGAAATGGCATAAGAAACTTTTTATACCGGAAAAGTAGTTCCTGATTAATCCTGATAAAATAGCGATCAACGACTTCTTCGCGGGTAACTGTAATTTCTTAAGGATACACTTATTTTGTATAATTACCCCTTAGTTAGCTTAGCCTTAGCCTTAGCTTAACCGCATAGCTTTTTCCAACCAATGCTGCCTCCACCCCTTCCAGAAAGCGGATAGTGGAGTGGGTGCAATGACAGTGCCTTGAAATCTTTTTTTCTGGGTAGCCACAGTCAAGGATTTTCATTCTTACTCCGGCGAGGACCAGATTAACACAGTATGTATTAACATTGTCTCCGCCTTTTCGCAACAGTGATTAGATGTAATGGTGAACACAACAAGACAATGATTCAGACCAAAATTGACGCACACTCGTGACCGGAACAGTACTTGTATTAGATTGAACGTCAGATGCCATTCGTCATCGATTTCTAGATGCTTACACATTCATTAGTGATCAGTCTGCGAAACAAATGTTAATCCTCAGGAATACTAGGAAGTAAAGAATGATAGTTAGTCCCAATAAGGTTCTAGTATGGACATATTTTTTTTAATTAAAAGGTGTTCAGTTTTATGTTAATCCGCGTGTCATGATCACATCACAAAACATGTCTTTTTTGTTATCTTTGTAAAAATGTCATTGAAATGTTTACCATACAGGAATATAATATCATCTCTAGCATAACCGCACAATAAATCTATTGTTGTAATTATTGTAAAGCTGGCTGGCTGGTTTCCGCAATTTATCTTGTTCGTATAAGAATAGTACATTACTGCAAAGACTGCGAACAGGCCGCTGCGTGACGAGTATGAGTTAAACGAGTCCAGAAACCGACCTTCTAGAAGAAAATATACTTAACGGAATTGCTTATTAATATTTTAAGCACAGTACATAAATTAACTTCGAGAAAAACGAAATTGCCACCTTCAATCAGCATCGACATCCCTCAAAATGCGATTTACATTCAAGGTAGGTATAAAACTGAAATATACCAGGAACTAAAACCATAAAATGTTAATGTAATGAATCTAAGTTGAATAAATTAAGGGTTAAAATTATAACATTTATTACGCGCTTAAGTTAGTTAGGCAATTTATTTAGTTATGATTGTTATAAACGGACAAGTGCGAGTCGGACTCGCCCGACGAGTGTTCCGTACAAATTCTCAATTCGAAATTTGAACCGCCGTTCGTTGCATAAAGACCCTATTTTTTGTGATTTCATTAAAAAAATATAATTTTAGATTTTTCCCTATACTTACTTGTAGTATAAAGACGAACTTGCCAAATTTCATATTTCTAGGTCAACCGAAAATGCCCTGTAAATTTTGATTCCCTTGAGAGTGTCGAAATATACGTTTCTGGCATACCGTAAAATGTTCCTACTTTGCTCCCCCATGGGTAACTACGAGGGTGTTCAATAAGTAATGAGAATTATAAGGAGGTAAATGTCTTATATTATAACTTATTTTATTTTATTTTTTAATATAGTCACCTTTTAAGAGTATAGATACACTTGCTATATCGTTTCTCTAAACATAAAATTCCCTCTTTTAAAAAATCTTCTTCTTGACCACTAAAAAAATCCAGTACTGCGGCGATCACGGCGTCATCATCATCAAATTTCTGGCCTCTGAGGTGCTCTTTTAACCGCGGAAAAAGATAAAATTCGCTAAGAGCGAGGTCTGGCGAGTATGGCCGATGCTCCATCAGTTCAAAGCCAGCATCTTTGACGGCAGCCATTGCAACTCTTGACTTATATGCACTAAGCGGTTTCTGGAAAACCACCAAGGATCCAGTGTCTTCGGTATTTTTAACACATTCACAAATAAGGTGATTAAAGGTCACAGGTCACATAATATTATACTTTCCAAGTAGCTATGCTATCACTCTGCATTCCATTGTGATAAGGAACAATAATAAATAACCATAATCAATCTTAGAAATAATTTAAATTTAACTCTTGTGTACTTGAAGTTGCGATAAGTCACAGGTGGGTACTTAACGTAAGACCTAGATAACTTGTCAATTCCGACATGATTTTGCTCGGTTTTTTGGTTTAAACGTTATCCGCGTAAAACTTGTTTATCACTATTCCCTCGGGAACTGTCTGAATTGTCAGTGTAAAAGTATAAGTATCATTATGTTCTTCTCCAGGCTACACCAAATATCAGGTCGATCGGTTTAAGCATTAAATATTGAAGACGGAACAAACCAACACACTTTCGCATTCATTAGTAAGCATTCACGATGTTTTGCCTCGGTTTTGTTTCAGAGGAAGTTTAACGCCGCATGAAGTTACCTACGTGATAATTTGCTAGTGAATCACATTACTTTAGCAAACCCAGTCAAAGCCAGTAACTTTTGTTGAGGTAGGTATATTGGTTTCCCCATGGGCCTTTTTCCCGCACACAAGCCTGATCCACACACAAACCCTGAATACTGCACACTTAAAAAAATACGTGTGACTATATACGTGTACTGGTAAACCCTGGCTTCAGGAAAACCGGAAAAGGCCTTAAGAGATTGTGCAGACTTGTGTAGACGAAAAGAAAACAACACAGTCTACCCAATACAATAATAGGAAACGATGCAAGTTAAGGGTGAAGTCAAAATCCGTTGCCGAAAAGACACAGAAATAAAAAACTAACATTTCCATAATTAATACCTACTGAAAAAGTATTATAGGTATTTCACGAAAACTAAAAACCGACAAAGTGCGCGTTGGACTCGCGCATTAAGTGTTCCGTACGATTCTTGTATGCCCTCCCCCTCTTTTTTTTTATTTTTTTATTAAGTAATTATCGTTATATCCGCTATCGAAATACACATTCTGTGAAAATGTCAAGGGCTGTAATTCATGAACCGTAATAGACCTATTACGGTTCATGAATTGTAGGTTTTTCGTTTCGTTTTTCCCCATACAATTGCTACAAATATGAAATAATTATCATTTTGACAACAAATTGTAAAGTTCTTGACCAATTTTACAGTTAGTTAACACTTATCTTGTTGTTAACTTATAAACTAACATTACAAAACGCAACTTCTTACGTGTAGAATTAGTTCCCCGCTACTCTCCCTTAGGGAATGAATTTCCGAAAATCCCTTTTAGTGCACCCCTAAGATACCCAATGAATATTCGCGTATACAATATATATAAATCCTGTAGCATCTCTATACTTCCATACAACTTATTTGAATTATAATTTATAACAACAACAACAAAACAAACACAAATCAAAGTAGTATAACAACAAAATGAAGTTGGCCTAAAACAGAGTACCAAGATATCAGTAAAGACAACATGAATCAGAAATTCAATGAACTGATAGGTAATGGAATAACTGTCATTAATATTATTTCAACTATCCTCAAACCCAACCAAATGAAAGTGTTTGCCGTTTAACTATGAGCAGTAACTTTTTTTTTGCTTTGGAGCACTATCTAAAATTTTGCATATTTGGGTTAATTAATACAGTTAAAGCCAAAAATAACTTACTTTACAGATAACGAGAAGTCACCGGGGCTTGATTCACTGATTCTTATGAGAAAACCACCTTCTGGCTTATTTGCTAATAATCTCTCTGCATCTGCTCTTGTGATCCTGCCGTAATACCAACTGAAATAGAATGTATTGATGTAAAAATCATCTTAATTGTTATATTTTTAAGCGTTTTCTATCCATTAACTCTTGCACCTCTTTTTAATCAGAAAGAAAGACACTACTAAGATAGTACTTATTTCTGTGCAATAAAGATTAACCCATTCGCTGCCACCAACTGGTAATAGTATGTAATTTGAACACACATACGTGTCACAGGCAGTGAACGTGTTAATAAATAAATAAAGAAAAAAAGAGATTATTATTTGAATCAAAAGAGTATCTACACAAAACATAAGTAATTTAATATAAGATAAGTATTGGTTTAGAGTAAGGCTGCTGACATAGAAACTATATTTGTGTGTTTATAACTTTATATAATGCTAGACTAAGAAGTATCATTGTAATATGAAATATGTTTAAAAAATGACTGACTGCTGAGTTTCTTGGAGCGTTTCTTCTTAGCAGTGGTCTCCTCTTGGGAAGCGCTGGTAGATTCTTGACGTGTAAAAGTGCCTGTGCGGGCTACTTACTGAATAAATGTCTTTTATCTCTTTTTACCTTTTACATGCTAATACCAATACAAGCCCGCTTAGCATGTGTTGTGGCGTAAATGAACTCATGTACCATCAAGAAGTTTGAATATTTACACGTTTAACAGTAAACTAGCAATGTTATACATTTCCCCACATGACACAACTAATGACATGTTGGAACTGTATAACCCTGCAAATTTATGTATTATGTCAAACTGCTAAACATATTAATTCCTCGATAGTACATCGAAGCAATCAAGCAAAGTCAATTAGGGCACGGAGTACCTTCTTAGACAGAGAACACTATAGAAAATAATAAACATGGGTTAATTTAAAGTATCAAAGATACACCTGTCGTAATTATAGTACATTTTAAGTGAGCAGAGTAGCAGTTCTACTTAACATCTATTTAGTTCACAGTTAAACGAGTTTCTTGTCTATTTGCATAAATTACTAATAACAACAGTTAGTGAAAGGACATTTCTTTCAAACAAAATTAGGAGAAATTGCTATCTCACTCAAGTTAGATTACAATTGGGTCAATGTCGAATTATCCTTGTGACACTACTTCATAAACATTTCGTTATTTCAAATACATACTATTCTCATAAGTAAGGCATGCAAAAGGAAGTATTTAATCATTTAAATAACTAAGATTAGCAAGGTTTGTATAAATGTAGTATTTTTGTATCAACATAATAAAAACAAGTATAATATGTGTTGTATCAGCTGTCAGAGGGATCTTACTAGATTGACTCAACTAAAATTAGGTAGTGTGTTATCCAATGTAAGGGTAAAAAACAAATAACCTCTAGTTAAAAAATATCTGAAGATATATGAAGATATTAATCGTCTCCAAGACTGACAGCATTTTGGGACAAGGAACTTTAATTTCTCAGACAACACAGCAATTTCACTCACTTCACCCTTGCACTACTTAGCCTGCTCTGGGGTTTACTAAACCTCTTCAAATTATAGCATGAAACACTCTGTGTGCCAAAAGGGGTGCTTATTCTAATATGAAAAAAATGCAAGACAAGTATTTTGCTTTTTAAAACATATTTTAAAAGTAGTCCTAACACTGCACTTAAAAATCACATTTATAATTTAAGATTGCCTTTTACTTCTTAAAACAAATTATAAATAGATGACCTCTTTATAATATTCCTTTAGATAAGCAATGAATCATAAAACTTAATTACTATCTTGAGTAAAATATAGCAATCTATTTAATAATTAGACTTTAAATTGACATGTTTCCAACACCACATAACTTCAAGTTAGAAAAATAATTTAAAATGAAATAAGTATGATATATTATCAGGTCATAAAGTTAATACAAAGTTATTAGGGCTTTTAAACACGAAGTGATGAGGGTATGACAGTTACAGGTGAGAAAACTTAAGTGGAAATTAAGTTTATCCTAGTATATACTATAGTGAAATTAAGTACAGTACAGACAGAGGAAACACAAGCACAAATGTCACTAACCTATGGTTTTTCATTTGAATATAGTTGCTAGGTATAAGTCCTTCTCTGCCGTCTAATTCTGCCCTGTACCAATTCATGTCCTCCTCCATGTTTAGTATCTGCAAGAACGGAATTCTAGATAGAATCTGTGTCGGTACTTTACATAATCACTCGGCAATTATTAAGACTGGTGGTAAACTTACTTTGAGGACTTGGTTTTTCCTAAAACTCAACTCATCATCAGCAGTTGCAGTGAAATCGTGTTTTGCTATAGCCTCCATGATCAAATTAGGCACTTCACTGAAATGTCACCGATTACCAAAATAACTCAAGTACACGATATACCAACAATTCTCGGGGTCAAGGAAGTAGAGTAATCATAATGTATCAATTATCTCATAATATGATATAAAAATAATGTGTTACTGTAAAAATACTTAGGATAAAATTATTTATTCTTTCGTTCGTTCTTCACCTACAGCCACACATCTAGAACTAATGTTGCTAGGTTAAAAATACGGTTAACCGCAGTGCGATAAATCAACACTAAATCCATTTAGTTAAATCTATTGTATGATTATGTTTTTATTGTTTAACTTATGTTATGTGGCAGGCAAGTTATATAATATAAGTATTTTTTAATCTTTAAAAAAAATATATTTAGACTAGAATCTGTTTAGTTAGCTAACAAAAAAAACGTTTGTTCTGTCGGCTGTACACAAATTCTACTTCGGAGCGTCCTGCCTCGGTACTTTTGAAAATCCATGTTTGAAGTTACGTTATTGGCATTCCTTTCTCTTGATTTAGTCTCGAATGCCGAGTGACAGAGATGGAGCTACAGTAACTTCGACCTTCGATTTTAAACGGAACAGGTAAGAGGCTCTTCATTGCGCCTTGTACACTCGAATTCGTTATCTTTAGTAGTAAGTTGTGTGGTGTTTTGTAGTCTCACCGAGTATCAACAACTGGTCTTTAAAAATACCGACCAGCAAAGAGACAAGTAGATCAAGTGGTTCCCTAATATTTCACCGACACTTGTTTGACAAATGTTCATTTGACAACCAACGTTTCATATACTATTAATTTCACAAATATGTTGTTGCTAGAAATGTTTTGATTTAAAACTTATCGTTTGACAACTATATAGTCATTTACCAAATACTCGTACTACAATTTATAAATGTATCAAATATTGTACTTTCATTTAGGTATTTTTCATTACACAAAAAGATTCGTTAGGCAAACTTATGGATTTACAAAACGACATTTAAGGAGCTCCTATTCCGCCTATTTGTGGCGCTTCGCGCCTTGACGCAAATCTAACCTAACCTAACCCAAATTAAGCAGTATATAGTAAGCAGTATGTAGTTTGTTTATTTGTTGTTTTTTTTCGCACTATAATGTTACTCAAATAAATGGGTACTTCTGGCCGTCCGTCTGCCCGTCCTAAAAAGGGCTAAATGTTTTAAAATGTAATGGCGATTTTGTACTAAAGCTTTTATAAAATAATATACCAAACGTTTGTAGAACGAACGTTAGTTGGCTATTTGATATCAATAATAAATAATCTATTTGACAAATTATACAATATGAAATGAAAATTTGTCAAGTTATTATTCGAACAAATGGATTATTTGCTAAATCTGTAGTTGTAAAAAGATAAAATGATAAACGATGTATTTATCAATCGTTGGTTGCGAAATGAAATTTTGCTAAATGAGTGGCGAGAAAATGATAGGATCCCAGATCTAGTAGATGGTAGCGGATGTGATGTTGTTGCTCAAGCTTAAGGGGTGACACACAGGCGACTAAGTACGCGTACTTGTGACTCGGCGAGCTTACTCGCCCGTGTGTCATCAGAACTCATCAGGACTTAAAAAAAAAATTTTTGGTCATTCCCGTCTTGGCTCGTACGATCTCGTATATACGTCTGTCACCGCTGCGAGCAGCGAGCCACGATCTTTCGGCAGTGTGGTGGGTGAGGTGTTTGACATAATTTTATGCTGTCTTAATTGTTTATTTTGGTTCAGAAACTGTAGTTAAGACCTAAAATGAGTAATTTTTCAAATGTGATATGATATAATTCCCTAATAACTGAAAGGTTCCTGTTTCAACGACATTTAGCGCTTGAAGTGTCTGCAAGCTTCAACGTGTGTTACCGACGCAAGCCGAGTAAGTTCGTGAACTTTAATATCGCGACTTTATAGCTCGTGCGTCTGTGAACGACGCGAGCCCAGTAAGTTCGCGAACTTTAAGATCGCGGTTAAAGCTCTACTGGCTATCACCCCTTTTATAAATAGTAAAAAAATACTGCTGTCGTGATCCGTATATTGATTGTATTAAAATTGGCACAATAAAAAACTGCATATGTACCAATTTTACCAGTTAATACTAATATTTAAACAATTATTAAATGAGAAAGTGCAGGCTGTGTGCAAATTTTCGTAATTTTGACGTCATCGGCAGCGGCCCCTAAAATTTATCCTCTGGGGCCTGAAAATCGAAGTTACGTTAGCTCCATCCCTATTTCTCAATTTAGTCTCGAATAACGAACGATAGGGATAGAGCTAACGTAACTTCGAACTTCGACTGTTGTCTAAGTAGGGCCTCGGTCCTTTACTGTTAATCAGGTTCACGTAGTGTCCTACGTAAGTGATTCGCTATATGTTCGCCTGCGAATTGCTGGTTTGCGGACTATACATTTTAAATTAGTAAATAAATATCAGGAGTGTGTTCCGAACCAAAAATACATTATTGGACATTTTATCAGATTAATTTCAATGTAAAAATCTTTCCTGAAAGCGAATGTTTGCGTTTCTTGCCTGCTGTCATAAAAATTAAAGCGTCAACGTTACATACGTTATGTACATATTGGACCGCAAAGGATAACGTGCCGACTGCTGTCAACTTGACAGTTCTTTTAAGTCCATTTCGCTCCCAGTGGCATTACACGCGTAAGTTTTTGTCATAAATATCTGTAATTATTTGAAGAATCTCAAGAAAAAGTTATCGAAATGTGTGTTAGATTGTTTTCTTGCTGTCCTGTTGTTACTGATGAAATACTATTTTATTGTTTTTGGTGAAAAACTTTGTTTTGTATCCCTTCTAACCATGTCATTGGTGTTACAGGTTTAGTCGTAACTCTAATAAACGCAACGATGTCGGGAGGATTAGATATATTGGCCCTCAACGAAGAGGATGTCACCAAGATGTTGGCGGCTACCACCCATCTTGGGGCAGACAATGTACACTTCCAGGTAAGAGCGGCATTATAATATAACCTAACTTGTGAATGTAAACTTGGTACTTCAGTTTTATTATGATGATTTAAGAATCCGTTCCATAATTTTTGTCTGATGTAGACTGACGATTAATTCTCCCAACTGACTTATAGCCTCTGAAATTACTTGTTTCTTATGTTGTGACCATTTCTTTAATTCCTTGTTCTATATTTTTAGATGGAAACCTATGTGTACAAACGCCGCGCTGACGGTACGCACGTGATCAACCTGCGCCGCACCTGGGAGAAGCTGGTGCTGGCGGCTCGTGCCGTGGTTGCCATCGAGAACCCTGCTGATGTGTTCGTTATCTCGTCTCGTCCTTTCGGACAGCGCGCTGTCCTTAAGTTCGCAGCGCACACTGGCGCTACCCCAATTGCTGGACGTTTTACCCCTGGTGCATTTACTAATCAGGTGAGAAAGCTGGGTTCATTATATATAATTTTTAGTTAATAGTATCAAACACAGAATGTCTTGTGGCCACTTAAGTCAATAACCAGAAAAGTAGTTTAAATGATGATAACTTTACTAAGGAACCACTGACTGCATTAGCAGATATGATTAAACTTCATCTGATTAAACTAAGTTCTTTGATTTAAACTTCATTTTAATGTTTATCTTCCTCATATTTACTTAATTTATAATGTTTCCATAGATCCAAGCAGCTTTCCGTGAGCCCCGCCTCTTGATTGTGCTGGACCCTGCTCAGGACCACCAGCCCATCACTGAGGCGTCCTATGTCAACATTCCAGTTATTGCTTTCTGCAACACGGATTCTCCATTGCGTTTTGTTGACATTGCCATCCCATGCAACACCAAAGTAAGTCAATTAAGTAAACTTCAGTTAGTTAAGTCCTTTTAGGCCCGGTTTTATAAAGGTCCGTTAGTAAATATGTCGTATCAAATTCTAGTAACTTCATACAAGTTTTGACACTCCTGACCGAAATTTGATCTAACGGGTCTTTATAAAACCCTGCCAACAACAACAACAGCAAACAACTAAAATAGAGTGACCGTTACGGTGAAGCTTAACATACCAATGTTTAGCATTCAATAACTTAGTTATTCTGGCAGACCAAATAGCTGATCAAAATTAAAGTTTAAATATTGTCGTCTTTAAATGTAGATCAACTTGTATACTTTACAGATCTGATATGACATTAAAACTGACTTTTGTGTTGGCTACTTTACAAGTATTGACAAGCCTTTGAATGGGGGGGGATGCGTAATGGTACTAGGTTTAACTCTAGGCAGCATTGTTTTTTAAATACTGTTGTTATTTAACGTCACCACAAAAACAATTGGTTATTGAGAGAGATTAACCACTTCTTTTTTGATCAGTTATTAAACATAGTAAATGTTAAAAAGCATAACGTTTTGTTAAATCTGAACCAAATTTGAAATTTTCTAATCTTACCCATTCATTCAGAACAAACGACTCCCAGTAAATAATTTTAATCTAAATTTGGTAGCTAATCATTGTCAGCTGTTGCAATTAATAATGCACTAGTTGAATCCTAATAGTAACTTGTTTCACAGTCTTCCCACTCCATCGGTTTGATGTGGTGGCTGCTTGCCCGTGAAGTGCTGCGTCTCCGCGGTGCTCTCGCTCGCGACCAGCGCTGGGATGTTGTGGTGGATCTCTTCTTCTACAGAGACCCTGAAGAGAGCGAGAAGGAGGAGCAGCAGGCTAAGGAACAGGTAAGCTTTGAACCTATTGGATGATAATGTTTATAATAAATTCAATTGACATTTTTGCTTAATTTGTGTTGTGGTTACTTGGTCACTTAATAGGCACTGTATAGACATTTTGCGTTTTACCCGTACAATGCAAGTGCTATTTCTATTTCTAAATAGTCTAAGTAGTGTCCCACTGCTGTGCAAAAGCAAGAGTATAAGCATTACATTTACAGTAATAAGGTCAATTTTATTGATTTTTCTTGTGTTGTTTTAAGGCTGTGGTTGCTGCCAAGCCTGAAGTGCCAGCGCCCGTTCACGAGGACTGGATCGAGCCCGCTGAGCCCGTGACTTCCTGGGCCGACGACAGCGCGCCCGCCGCCGCCGCCACCGCCGCTGCCCCTGCCGCCGCGCCGGCCTTCGGCGCTGCGCCTGCACAAGAGGACTGGGCTGCTCAGGTTAACACATCTCTCTACTTTGCATACTTTCGAATACCGTGTAATGCATTAGGTGCTCCAAGCAGGTCTTACACTATACTTACTATGATTTTGTTGCTTTACGCATAGAAGACTACTGGACTGATAGATCAAATCAGCTACTTTTTATAGTATCAAACCAATAGATTTATAAAAAGCACTTACAGATGACGTCATAAGTATGGTCATCATCATAATAGGACTTTTTAGGGCCTGATAGCTTATAAAATCAATATGATCACGCGGTACAATGCGTATCGCGATGCGTATCACAAGAATCTATCAGGTTAAGGTTTCCATATAAGTCTCGAAAATAAGTATTGTCCTAATATTTTTGTGTTGGGCATTTTGTCCAAGGTGTATTAGTCTGGCACCCTATTCATTATCTCAGGTGCTTAACACGTTCACTATCCCCATACAAAACGATCTGACAATGTCACACGTCCAACTTGTGTATTTAGTATGGGGATGTGGCCCCATAGTGGAGGCACGGACTCCTGAAAAAAATCTTCATGGCCCCACATTGGGGCCCGCCGGACAGGGAACGTGTTAAGTCCGAATATTTTTTATGGTGGATTTGGGAAATATCTTTTTGTTGAGACGTCTGTGTCGCATCTGTTAACACTTACTGCCAAGGGCTCTGATTGAAGGGTTAAGGGTTATACAAGCCTAATGATGTGTAATGATAAATGTTAATGTATTCAGGTTCAAGATGAGTGGGGCCCTGCCGCCGCTGGAGCGCCCGCGCCTGCCGCACCCGCCCCAACGCCCTCGTGGGGCGGCTCCGGCCAGGACTGGACCGCTTCCTAAATGCGTACCCAAAGGATAACTAAATAAACATAAAACAGTATCTTGGGTTTCATTTTTCCGATCATCAGTACTATAATCACTACATAGTATAAAACAAAGTCGCTTCCTGCTGTCTGTCCCTATGTATGCTTAGATCTTTAAAAGTACGCAACGGATTTTGATGCGGTTTTTTTTAAGTAGATAGAGTGATTCAAGAGGAAGGTTTTTATGTATAATAAATTTTGTTTTATGTACGTGTGTTATAGAAAACTCAAATAAACCGAAGCGAAGCGAGGGCGGGTCGCTAGTTATATATATTCCATTGCAATTAACTTATTTTAAACTAAATGATCACTTGATATAGGTAGTTCGTCAGCCAATGGAAGCAGATCGCGATATGCCAAAGCACGATAAAAGTTTTGATTGGTTGTATAACGGAGCCAAGTTCGTTGGTTTGGTTTCTTTACATTTACCCTCTTTATTCATAAACACTCAATAACTAGTGTGCTAAAAATATAGTCTTATATTATGAATTTGATAGGAAGGGATAAAGAATACTAACTAAAACAGGTTCGTTGTGCATTTATTAATAAGGGAGTTACTCTGTAAAGTCTGTTCCTATTCAGACTGCAAATGACTAACAAGTATACCTGACTAATTGTCTTTAGATAGAGGATGAAATAGGGATGAGAATAATGTTACCTCTAATTAGTTAATTAAAAAGGTTGAATATATATTCCTCACCATCATCGTATTATTATGCTGGGTGCAACAGAGACGAAAACCTCGCTTATCAATCAAATCTATCAAAACATCACTACATTTTCATGTCTTATATATTTCGAAAAAGTAAAATGCAGACTACTATTACACTGGATGTAATGAAAATGTATGACAGGCTTCAGTCAGTGTTATGTTATGGTATTTTCACCGAAAGTGCTTTTCATCAAAGAATACAAGATTAAATAGACATTATTACCTTAAAATAAACATGAAGACAACGATTAAGCGTATAAATAAATAATATGACCATGCTCAACCTTCAAAAGTACGCGAAAATGGAGTAATAATGGTAAATTGATTTGTTTATACGAGTGACCGAATGAAAATCCCGATTATACACTAAGTATAGTTCCTGAATTGTATGTAAAGCTGCGTAATATAAAGGGTTTGATGTGGAGACAGGTGTGTAATATTCTCCAGACGCAACCACCGATCGAAGAAGTAGCGGGTTATGGTTATTCCCGTTTCACACTGAAAGCATCCATTTTTGCTAAGCTGCTTTCTCTGCTTCTGCTGTTTTTTAACCCCTGACTAAAAAGACAGACCTAGTTTCTCCTAATATCTACCGACAACATATTCAAAAATCGTAAAAATTGGACTAGGTTTACGGGAAGATCCTCTAATGAATTTGACTTTGTAAAATAAAATAAACTTACTAGTGAAAGCTTTTATTTTGAGACAACACAAGACAAGTTAAAGATCGGAGGGGCTACTGCTTTAACGCACACGCAACCGCAATTGTTTTCATTTTGAAAATCGAAGGCTTGTCTGCATACAAAATTAAATCAATTGTTCCGCTTTGAAGCCAATTGAGATTGCGAGTGTGCAATAGCGACGCGGGTTGGGTCGTTTTCAAAAATTAAAGCCTTATTGAAAACAAAATCACGATCGCATCCTTTGTATCACGAATGTTAGTCATACAAACTGTATGTGTAACTTTCGTTACACAAAGGTAAATCAATTAAGTTTTGTAAATTTTTTTAGAAAACGGCCCTTAAGCTTATTTAGTAACCCTGTTGTCGACACGTTACCGTTTATCGATACCGTGAACTTTACTTTAACTTTAGAGCTGATAATTTTACAATCACCAATTCGATCAAATTTTTTTTGGTGTCTAGCCTAATCATTGCTATTTTGGTTTGAAATAATTAGGCGTTTTGTGTTTTGCGTACTACATTTTAGACCATCATCATATTGTTGCTGCTGAATTCGTGTTGTTTTACTTGAACAAAAGGTCCTCGTTTAAAATATTCAACAAAAAACAGATACAAACTGGCGAACTTGTTAGTTCTAGCAATAGGTAAGACTATACAAACAAAATATAAAAAAACTAGCTGTATTGCGCATTTTCTGCCAAAATTGTAAAATTTTCGCAACCCTAATATCACAATATCACAATAGTTCTTTTGGTATCATCGAGTAGAAGAATCATTGTAGAGGTAATAACATAAACGGTGTGTGACAATTCACAAGAGTTGACATGAATGGATTGACTAGGTGAAGGGAAGTAAACATCTGTGTAAAATAAATACAGGCTCTCTATTCCACTGCGTTTTAGGCCCTATCCCAATCGTATTGCTGACAACTTGGCCGCCATTACTGTCAATATAATAAGAGCTATCGCAATGCTTACAATACGTTTACAACAGGACAGAGGCGTAGCTACGTGACCAAGAGCCGTGGGGCCCCTAAACTGTTTAGGTTTTACCAATTTATAAATGCAAAGCTACTTTATCTTAAATCATAATTAGGTATCATCAGCTACTTAACCAGCTAGTGCAATAAAAGGTTTCCTTATCAGGTTTTGGGAGCCCCCGAGCTTAGGGGCGCCGGGGCACTGCCCCGCCTAGCCCTTCAGTAGCTAGGTAGCTACGCTACTGCAACAGGGGAAAAGAAAATGTAGATTAAGGGATTTAAAATTTGAACTACGACTAAGAACGACTCACATCCATCATCCTAGAGGATCTAGACATGGAGCGAGTTGAAACCATTTCAATGGTTGAAACGCGAAGCTCAACACCGAGCGGGCTGGCGGCGCACTGTGGATGCCTTCTGCCCCATCTAGGGGACTTAGGCCCGTATTAATAAAATCGTCTCAGCTGAGATGCCCGTCAATGTAAACGTCAAACCATAGAACACTGTCATTCTTGACACATCTCGAGACGAACATTAGAGTTGAGATTAGTTTATTAATACGGGCCTAAGGACCTTAAGTCAAGTAAACTATGCCAAGATTTACATTACAATCACATATTATAGGTACCTACTCGTATTAGTATCGCTTGTTCCATTCGAGGCAGGTCTTGTGAATCGACGTATACCTGCACAAACGGTGGTATCTAAAATTCTACCCACCTCACTAGTCCGTTTTTCTATAGAAATGAACCCTGTAAACACAGGTATACTTTGGGTTGCCTTGATTGGTCAGAATTCGTAGTACTAATCGCTGTAGGGAGGTAATATTGAGCGTCAATTCAAAAAATTGTATCGCTGGTCCAGGATCTTTGTACTCCGCTTCTATTGACTTTATCCAAGTGCCGTTTTCTAAAACGCCCTGAAAATAAATGTGCTTAAGTATAAACACGTAAAATGATATTGGTATTTCATCACATTTCATTAGAATTCTAGCGAAGTTTTATTGTTCCACAATAAACAAATAAATAGAAAATGAATAACATTATCAATTACATACATACCTACATACAAACACAAAACAAGAGTAACAGAATAGGTACAGATAGGTAACAAAGTTGGCATGTAATGTTGGCGCTTCATAATAAAATAGTACGAATATTTACAGTAAAACAGCTCTTAAAAGTCTGTTAGGTCTCTGTGAAGTCGGTTATACTAGTAGGTATAAGAGTGAATGAGAACGAGTGAAAAAGAAGTAGTTAGGTAGTTTTAAACAATATGGCACCAAGGTAATTTAGGGTTATTTGAATTTAGAAGCAGAACTACCCACGTAGACAAGAAAATTCTTCGGAGCACTTTTCGCCGTGTCGGGGCGAATGTGTTGGATGCTGATGCGTCTAACTTCCGTTAGCTGCGACAACTGTATGATCATTTCCCCTCGAGAACCACTGAAATGGAGATAAAATTAGTGACTTATGTATGTACTTACTATTGTTTTATTAAGGCGTTTTTGTTAAAGGGTTCGAAGTTGCACGTGTGATAAGTTCTATTTTTATTGTGGCGATCCTAGGGGCGGCGTTGTCATCCAAGATTAACCAGTATTAACGGCGATGGTGGTCTAAAGGCTGCACTCAGAGTCAGTTAATGCTAAGTAAACTGTCGTTCCTTAGTGTCAATTTTTTCATACATATAAAAGTTAGCAAAAGGAACGAGATAATTGTCTCTAAAATGTCCCTGAGTAAGTACGGCAGTAGGAAAGAAATTCCTGGAAATCTCTGTGTCCGATCTCTGTGTTCGAGAATTCTCGGGCTTCTTCAAGGTCTGCGCAGGTAGTAAGCAGTTTTATTTTACTCAATTTTCAAAATTTGTACCTATTTGGCGCTTTGACTAACCTGAAAGGCCAACAGTCAGATGGGACTGGGGTTCGCAGCGCCAAGACAGTACTGGGTGGAGGGCTTGTCCGCCACAGTGGCAGTACTCCCCAGAGGGCTACTCTGCTCCCCCACGCCTCAGTGTCACTTCCTCTCGTTACTGTTGCATCTTCTATGTAATCTTTTTCGTACATCGAGCGTAGAGACTCTATTTGAAATTGTAAAAACGAGGTTAATTAAGTCTTGTTTTACTCAGACTCAGTGAAAGCTTACGTATAATGAATGTAAACTTTTTGGGTATTTTTATTGAATTCATCATTATTGTCACAATGCTTGTTAATGACCGTTTGCCTCAGGGCTTCAAACTACCTACCACTATACCACTATTAGGTTTCAAAATGATTAGGAACTTGGTAAAAGGGTTTTCGGCCTAGGAATTAAATTAAATCTCATACAAAGTTTATGTTGAACAGTTTGAACTATTGAAGTCAAGCGAAACCACTACTCTCAGCTAAAGTTTCAAACAGTTATCTCTTTGTATGTACTTTCTGATAGACGCAATAGTTACTCGGTGCTAATGGACTTTGAAATACTTTTCTTGACCGTTTTATTTGTTCCCTTGAATTATTGTCAAAGTTTTCAGCGTTAAATTATGGACTCGCAACATTGTGGAACTTTGAACATAATAAAAGCATCGTGATAAAATAAAACAAACGTTTACATAGCTAGTGCCATTAGGCATTAAGCTCATCTTTCATACTCAATTTAAATTGCATCATTATTAATTCATTTTACGTATTTTTTAAGGGGGTAGGTAGGTATATTTAGTAATTTAGCGGTACTTATTCGATACTTATCTTATTATTTTTTAATTACTGTACTTTTGTTAGAACAATATAGACGCACATAAACACACGGTGCTTGTAAGATTCGTACATTTTTACACACACATTCACAATCGCAAGGCTGAAGTGATGCTATCACACGTGTTTGTAAGATAATCTAACGTGTATTCCATAAATGTTTTGTTTTAATACGATCAATAGAAATCAACTTGTTTAATATTTTCGACCAACTGATTACCTATTAATTTATATCATTTAATTTGTTCTGGCATAACATTATTTAGTTACGTATCTACTTACAATAGCTTTAAGTAAATTTGTTATTGCTGGCAATCCCTGTTATACCTACCCAGCACTCATCAAATTATTATATATACGAACCTCTTATTATAGGTAAGCGCAGTGCAGAATTTTCCGCACTCGCCTATTGCAATCCCGAGAGGGAAAAGTTTGTATGCAATATTGTTCCTAGCAATTTCTCAGAAACTACTGAACGGATTTGTCTTGCCTTCTTTTCTTTGCTTTCATTTTCTCGCCAAGCAATAGGCTTAGCCAACAAGTTGCTTAGAAAATTACTCCTAAAACTTTTTATAAACAGAAAAACTATAATCATATTTTTCAAAATCTGTAAAATTCTCCCGGTTAGCCTTAAGGATAAATTCCTGTTAGCGCTTCATCATCATGGCGCGCAAGAGCATAATCTATCCCTTGTCAATAAAGCATGTGGGACTAGGTCGGTTGCTGCGGGGAAGTACGCTGTGCTTAGGGTCGCCAACCACTACGGTGACAGATGCCTGCAGAAACGTCTACCCTACATTCTCCATAGCTTGCCCACAGATATTAGGTTCGAGGCCAATAAGGCAAAGTTTAAAAGAAGACTGTTCCATTATTTAGTTAGTATTGTATAAATTTTAAAATTCGTTTTAAGTAAAGTTATAAATTATTATCCTAGCAAAGAGCAGTCAAACTGTGTAAACAATTATTACTCTAAAACTTGTTTTTTACGGCATGTCTTTAGAATCTTAAAAATATATTATATGTATTTGAGGTCAAAAAAATTAAAAATGAAGACTTTTATTTTACAATCCTAGCAACTGGCAGTATAAGCGTCTTGTTTTACTTTTTTTTAATTTAAATGAGGCTAAATCTTAAAATGGTACTAATTAACGTTATTGACGTTTGATTTTGTTTTAGAAATAACAAGTTTAAATTGAGTAGGTACAAAAGACGATGCTGAATCAGTGTTTGGAGTGATAGGTACCTATGTTTCGGCGTAGTGGTTAACTTAGGAAGTTTGTATAGTCCTTAAAGTTGACAAGTATTCGCAATATTGAGATTGGCGATGGCTTTTATGCTCATTTGCCTAAATATTGAACACATTAAGCTCGTAATAACACTCCTAAGTCGGAAAGAATGTCGTGGGCGGAGGTGTTTCTGAAAATATACGTACTATACCTACTCGCATTAATAATAAAACATGACTTGTTATTACAACACGTCCAGCCCACGACATTTCGCTCTGTGTGAAATGTAGGTGCGGCTGAGTGCCCCAATTAGTTTGGTGTTAGGTGTTACCTGTTATCGAAGTTCGCGAGCTAATTATCATCAGCCGACGAATCCGTTGTGTGTTCCTGCATATTTCATTATTCTAGTTAGCAAAATAATTGTGTTAAGCCTTTACACAGTGACTGTATAGCTGAGTTCGTGAAACGAAGCAACTACTCGGAGACAATAAATGGAACAAATTAGCAAGATTTAGGTCCAATTTAGTTACGGCAGCTTAACTTGTCGATGAATAATAATAGAATTTGATAATTACGTAGTCTGTATAATTTGCCCAAATAAACATTGAAACGAGATGACGGTGTTGTCTCGCCTCAAACAGAAATTTTTAAACTGAATAATAAATTACTATTTGCGTTAAAATACAAAGGTTAATATTTTGTTGAAGTAACAATAACACAATAAATTGACCATTCAATGAAAAGGTTATACGATATAGTTACCTTAGAGCCTGTTCTGCACGCATGAGTGATGCGGCTAGGGTCTTCATCACATGACAACACTCCTCATCAACTGACGACTGCGAGTTAACTGGGAATCGTGATTAACATATTATTCAGTACCATAGATAATAATGATAATAATGTGTTGTTATTGCTATAGTTTAACATATTATACAATCTGTGTGTGCATGCTCCCATTATCAACCGCAAAGTTATTATGTATCAAATAAATTTCAATATCAACTGAAACTGATTCACTTGTATAATTTTTTGAGGTAATTTAAATGATTAAACTTAACTAAGGGTGTCCGGTTATACTTGGGTTAAAATCACAGATTAAGTAATAAGTACTAATCGTTTAAGAGAATACGGCGTGCAAGTTTGTTTGGACTGAGTGGGTGAATATTCCGGCGTTCCAACCGCCGTCATTATTCTCTTCAACGTATTGACGAAAATAATGATAGCTACCAGCAACTTTTGATGTCTAAATCAGCGGACCCGGGGGTAGTATCCATGCCATTTAAACAAACAAGGAAGTTATTAAGTTTATATTGAAGAATATGCGAAAATAATAATGACGGCGGTTGAAACGCCAAATATTCACTCGAGTAGTATTTCATAGTACTTACGCAGAGAGATTAACCTTGTTTTCGGAACAACTTTGGTCATAAATTTAGACCGTAGAATGAAGTCGGACAGCCATGAGTATGTCACTGAAAAGTATCGTATTTTGCATATCACATAGTATCACCTATCCAATTGATCACATTAATAAGAGCAAAGTTGGTTACGTAAACTTAAGTTCTTAAATCTAAGGCTCAGAAGATATTGTAGATAATCTTACAAATATTTGCAGTTATTGTGGATCGAACCCGGGACGAAAGTTTTGTAGGTGCGCATTACCAACTCAGATAATCACATCGTCAAAATTCAAGTAATCCGGGAAAATCATTACATTACAAATAAGTCAAATACTAGAATAAAAACATACTAACTCATTAAAACAACTACAAGGACGCAAAACAATACGAGCCATAGCTTATTATTCGCCGATGTTTTTTTCCTCCCGTCCTTCTGTTTACAACACGGTGCTCTAGTCCTTCCTTTAGAACTATAGTTAAACTTTTCCACGCTCTTATCTTCATTTAGATATTCCCAGATGTTCTCCCGCGAAGGATAGGCGGATCGTATTTCCCACGTCGGTGACGCAACTTTCCGTGGTTTGTTCCTTTCGTAAACTTTGCCTGGGGAAAATATGGGCCAAATGGACGGTTACCTGAGTACTGTAATTTACTTCTCGTTTGAAACGCTTTCACGCTTAATGAGTGCCGCCAGAAAGGTTGGCCGCACTCTAATATTCAAGTCCATCTCAGATAATGCGTGTCGCAATAATTACGGAGAAAATAAATAAACGAGAGCGTGAGGAAATATCACAGTGACCTGAGATTCGATTTGCACAGACATCGGGTTCAATAATGGAAAGTGACTTTTATAAGCTCAAGCTTTTAAAGTATTTGACTTTACTTGCGTGCACTATCAGACTGCCAGTGCAGACGAGATGAAATGTTCAAAATCATTTAAGTATTATTATCATTAACCCCTTTAAACCATATTTAGTAGAGTTTATATGAAGAGCACTTAGTTGTTTCGATTTACGCGATGGCAAATTTACGTAGGTACACCGGTATTTAATCGACTGTCCAAAATCCCTAATGAATTAGGATAAAACATTGATTTTCTTCACATTTTCTTCAGACTCCTAATTCCTATATTTATAGAGAACGTGCCGAACATGAACATTCGTTTTCATCTTGATAATTGCAAGTACCATTTCATTATCTGGGTCATAATAATGATACCCAGTGCTTAAGTAGGCACAAAGGTCAGTTTAAAATATTTGCTTTTGCTTTAAATTCACTTTGATTATTCAGCACTCATTTATTTGCTGATAAGCATTTCACTCAAATTCAAACAAATGAGAGCCGCTAAATCAATGCCATGTTAATTAATTCTACTAATAAGTTAATATACCCACACCTGGGTGTAGAATTAAGGCTCAAAAACGATGTTCAGCCAGGCCTCATTACGTGTGAAATGAGGTTATTTACAGTATCATCATTAGGTATTTGTTTAGTTGGTAAATTCGCATCATTATTCAAAGCGGCAGGTGGCAGCAAGCTCCAATTGCATTATATAAGTTGCTCTCACTGCGATTTGGTTTTTGGGTCGAGCAAATTAGGAATGGAACGGATATAGATGCTAATATTCTAATTCTGCTGTCGATCTGTATTACAGCGAGTCGTATTGAATATTTAAATCACTAGGTAGGATGAATTCGAATGATCTAGTTTAGCTATTTCTTTTTATGTTTTGTTTTGGCCTCGAACGTATTAATGCATTTTATGTTCATTGGTTTAAGGTATTGTTTTAGGTTCATCTATTATCTAATAGTGTTAAAACTCATTTCGGTCGAGCTTTCCTTGTTTAAAGGTTACACTAACTTACGAACTCAAAGGTAATTCGTCGGAGTTAGAAAAGTAACAAAAAGAAAACTAGGTCTAGGTACTATTCGGCTGATCTTTAGAATTAGTTTAATATTTTTATCTAAATAGGTCTACATTTTTTTCCTATGCGTAGCAAATATAAATTTTAAGATGTCGTTGCCTCAAATTTGACTGCAAAGTGCAAAGTGTTAAGGTTCTAATGGGCAGCCTTAAAATTTAGCGCACGTATAAAAGGTTTGGGTTGAACAAGTTAGTCGTTTAGTCCAAAAAGGCTTAAATTCTGCACGTAATATTAGTGGTAAATTCCTACGGGCCGCTAAACATGATTAGCGTTGCGGCTACGAGTCTAGGATCACACTGAAATTGATCCAAAATGCCTAATTTCGGTCAGGCCAGATTGTAAGCCGAGATATAACCTCTTGGTGTTGTAAGCTTTTTGCGGTGTAAATTACAAGGCTTTAGAAAGAAAAAAGTGTATAAATAACACTTTAATCTTAAGTATATTATAATCTACTTCTAAACTAGGTAGATTTTTTTGCATTATGGTAGCGGTGATAACGATATTAGTATATACCTATCTATACTTATGTTGATATGTATGAATCGGAATAGCATCAGTATCCTACGAACTACATTTTGAAGAATATTTTCCAGTGTTACACTACCTAGTGGCAAATTGCTCGGTTTGTAATTATTTAGTAGTACCTACCTACCTAAGTCTCAGTTTACTTTGCGGCCTAAACATCTTTACACAAAAGACAGCAACATAAAAACTTTTACTGGATTATGTCGATGTTTTATGTCTTATTAAGAAAGTTTCTAAGAAATCCTTTGTAGCCCACGCATACCTACTTAGGATGAGTTATGACTTAGAAGTATCTTTTTCGACACAATATTTCTCAATAGCAACAATCTTACGACTTAATGGCGTAAATAGTTAGTTACAATGGGGATGGTTTAATAATCGTACTAGTGTTTCCAAGGGGTTGTAGATTATTACAAGGGTAAGATGGCGGCTGTCAAGTCGAGTGGCTGTAAACCACTCTCAACAGCCTGTTTATTTGATGACACAGCGGACAGGCCAGGTCACGGCGAGTCGCTGACCGCGTGGCCGAGTATGTTGTGCTCCAAATATCATCGCGAATTTGTTATAGAACAGAAATAGAATAGAAATATAATACAGACGTTCGCGGCATTTTTGAACAAGTTTTAGGACTCTGTTGTTGAAGTAAAACAGTACACATTTCACCGTATCTGTATTTCTCTATTAATATTCATGTTTAATACATAATAAGTACCCCTGTGATGTAATGTTATACAAATATCAGGTTTGTATTTACTATTGCCAACCAATTTCCAACAACGCGAATTCTTTAAATTGCCAATCACTTTTAGTACCTACTTACCTGCTTTTGTATTTGCACACATAATAAAATATTAAAAAGAAACACGAGTTACTACATTTGATTTTGGGAAAAAACTACAGGTAGAACTGGACGCTGTTACGCAATAATGTGTCAATCCACAACGATTTAGCAATAAAGTGTCAACCCTCAATACTTTCGTCTTGGGTTGACATTATATTGCTAAATAATTGTGGGATGACATATTTTTGCGTAACAGCGTCCAACTATAATTTAAGAAAATTATTTTCTTGAGTAAATAATATTACTAAGTAAATTAACTAGCAACGCGACTGAAAAGAAAATATTACTGACTTTTATTTTAAACCAAACAATGTCCGAAATATTTTTATTTTCCTATATTTACTTTAAAATAAAATTCGCCTCATTACACGTAATAATACAGTACCTACCTACATACCTAGGTATTTAACTCTTACATGAATTTGTAGACATGGTTTAGTTAACGATAAAGACGGAACTATTGATATGTACTAGGTAGACATAAACGAAAAATTGAACACAAATTAAAATGTCGTCTTATCAAACAATTTATCATTGAAAATAACAAGAATTTAATAAATCTCTCACCAGCAGCAGAGGAGTAACGTGGTCGCGGCATTATGCTTTTATACGATACATTGCTTCTGTCGAAATTTATAGATATCGTTTTACGCGTGATTGAAGCCATTTTTACAACAAGCTTTTTTATTAGCCCGTTGTATTTGTTTCGATCAATTTTCAAAGAAATATAAAGTTTTTAATACAGCAACCGTAAAGTATAACAGTATGACCGGCAATCTTTTGACGTTTACTAACTACGACATTCCCGCCATTTGTCGTTTTTTTAAGCACAGACGTTACTTCCATTCAGCCTAGGCTTTTCGTTTGGTTTGTTTTTTTAAAACGCTCATCTTACCTATTCACTTTTCCTGCATCTGTCTCTTATCAATGAACACATGCGTGGAATAGAGACGGCTGCTTTATGCGAAAACTATAAGTGACTAAAGAGGGCAATGTTTTAAGGTAAAATGCAATAAATTATAGACATTACTGCAAAGACTATATACGAGGGCTGCCTTTTAAGTTGTGTCGTTTGCCAACCTCCCGCGATTATTTAAAAAAAAACATATGGCATTTTCATCCTTTTGAATTTAGAACTCGAAAACAAAAGAATGTTTTCAAATTGGTCGAATAGTTTTATTACAGCGTCTATTCAAAGGTGACAAGTCGGTTGTAAAAATGGAAATGTCTAAGGAAAATTTGCGTGCGGTAATTTTCTACAACTTTAAAAGGGGATTATCGCGACTTCAGTGCTTTGAGGAGATCACATCTGTGTTTGGTGATGCAGCACCGTGTCTTAGGACTGTAGAACGCTGGTACTTAGAATTTTTACGTGGGCACTCTAGCCTCAGTGATAAGCTTCGTGAAGGTCGTCCAAAAACCGCCATGACGCAAGAGAATATCGAAGCCGTGCGGCAGCTAATACTCGAAGATCGTCATGTGACATACCGTGAAATAGAGGCATCCGTGGGCATTTCAGGGACCACTGTCCAAAAAATCCTGCACGAAGAACTTGTTGTAAAAAAGTTGATCTCTCGTTGGATACCACATTTGCTTAGCGACGACCAAAAAACAGCCCGTGTAAGTTGGTGTCGCAAAACTCTGAAGCGATTCAGCCGAGGAGAGTCAAAACATGTTTATGATGTGGTTAGTGGTGACGAGTCTTGGATATATGCTTACGATCCAGATTCAAAACAGCAGTCAACTGTCTGGGTCTTCCAGGACGAGCCAAAACCGACCAAAGTCATACGCTCTCGGAGCACTTCAAAAAAAATGGTTGCCTCGTTTGTGGCAAAGGGTGGTCACGTCGCCACTATTGTACTAGAAGATCGCAAGACGGTTACCGCCGACTGGTATACCACTGTTTGTTTGCCACAAGTCATCACCGAATTTCGAAAAAACAACTCGGAACGTCGTATGATACTGCACCATGACAATGCAAGTTCGCACACCGCCCGCCAGACAAAGATGTTTTTGAACACCCAAAACGTGGAAATTTTAGATCACCCGCCTTACAGTCCTGACTTAAGCCCTAACGATTTTTTTACGTTCCCCAAAATTAAGCAAAGTCTTCGTGGTCAACGTTTCAGCTCACCCGAAGAAGCTGTTGACGCATACAAATCGGCCATTTTGACTACCCCCACTTCGGAGTGGAATAATGTTTTAAAAACTGGTTTGAACGCATGCAAAAGTGTATTAAATATCGCGGCGAATTCTTTGAAAAACAATAAATGGTAATAATCTATTAAATTGTCTATACTTATTTCAAACGACACAACTTAAAAGGCAGCCCTCGTAGTAAGTGAGCCTCCTTGTATATATTAAACATACGAATCCAGGATGGCTCATAACATAATGGTCGATGAAGCAATGTCTATTATTTATTGCATTTGACCTTAAACCATTGACCTCTTTCTTTAGTCACTTAGAGATAGCTTTCGCATAAACTAAGTGCTTTTCTCAAAAATAAAACTAGTAGATTGTATAAAAAAAGTTAAATAAAAAGGTTCATTAATAAATTAATGTACTTTTTTGTAAATTGACCGACAATTGCTGTTGTACTTTTTTGTAAAACACCAAACGATAACTGAATTTTCCCGCTATTTTTACATCATACATCCTGACAACACTGACCTCGTTCGTGACAGTTTTATTTATTTTTTATTAAAAGGACCATGTAGTATCAATCTGCCAACCTCTGTAGAGCTGAATGTTCAGTTTTGTATGCACTATAAACATGAGCATTTTCTATTTATAAAACGAATAAAAGTGTGTTTCTTTGTAATAATGGTGCTGTTTGCAAAAAATCTAATTCTAATATAAATAGTGTTCATTTTCATATTATTCTTTTAATTTTATGTGATATTTTCTTGCTTATCGACCTCTTTAGCGTTTTTGAAAGCTGGTCTGTACAGATAGTTCCAAATTCAAATCATTATTATATTTAATGGAATTTCAATACTTACTTACTTACTAGGTATTTTTATTGATTCCAAATTCGAAACCATTCGACTTTACTGTCCACTTTCGATAGTTATCTAGGAAGTTCAACATACTGGCTCCTAATAACTGGTGTTAGGGCAAGCGTACATAGCATTTAAAAAAAAAAGGTTAAAACAAGTGATTTTTACACGAAAACTTTTTTAGACTAGAGTATATTCGTGTAGTTAGCCGGTTCTATATTTATAAAACACCTGCTACACTGCACGGATGTTGTTTGCATATAATTGCAAGATACAAAGCTGTAGGTATTAATTTAATTAATCGATTGTAAATAAACCTTAATCTAGCTTGTTATCTTGCTAATTGTATCAGCTAACACAAAAAAATAAAAACCAATTTTAGCAACAGACGAAGACATTAACGCAAAAAACGATTTCAAAGCATCGGACCCATAATATACTCATAGCTCTACTTTCTGATTCGTAAAATAACTGCTTTATATTCTGCTAGGAAGAATAACAATTTTTTATGTATCACTGCTGAATTTAAAAATCAAAACTAGGTACTTCACGCACGACTAAGCTTTGTTTACCAAGTGACCTTAAAAAGGCAATTCCACGAATCAGATGACCGCTTGACATTGATACCGTTACGCAGTTAATTGTTTGTTCACGCATTTTGGAACTCGAAATTTAAATTTCATGCCAGAGGTTTTAAGTAAAATGTTTTATTTGAAGCGTAACAGTCCTTTAGCCATGATTGTAACAATAACACTTATTTTTATTGTCTCTCGAGTCGGTGGGCAAGAGAACCACCAGGCCTTGAGCACGGCCAGTCCCACGAACGCGCTCCCAATACCCTTTATGGATTTATTTACTGGAGCTTCAAACTACTACCCGGAGCAGCATCGGAAAACCTATTCTGACCCGGGATATTACCACGTGTCGTGCCCAAAATCAGACTCGCTTTCATCCTTCGCCAGTGTTCTAGGAAGTGCGGCTAAAATAATGATGTCCGCTGCTGTTATAGTGTTTCTGAAATTCGCCGCCGGAAAATTGCTGCTTCTACCGTTTACCGTTATGCTTATAGCTAAAGTAGGCTTCAAAGCCGCTTTACTCTGGCCGATGTTGTCTAAGATGATAAAGTATTTTAAGAAGAAAAAGAAAAAGGGTCATAAGTCTAGAATGATAACGGATTGCTCGGAACGGATTGCTTGTGTGATTCAAAGGTCGTCGCGGGCTGGGTGGGCCAGCCACTTGGGCGCGGCGGCCACATTCTCCTTGATAAACGATGCTGATGAAGAGGCGACGCTCGCGAAAGTCCTACTCAGCGTCTTAGCCGGTGATAAAGTTGCACAATGTATGTCACTGGATTGCGGTTCCGGTGTAAACATTAGCTGACAGTTTTAAAGTGCAATAACGTAATGCGTCATATTGCTTGTAGGTATAACCCAGATATTTCTAACCAATATTTGCATAAGTGCAGTTTATTCTTTTGTAATTATGTATAAAGATTGAGAACACATTGTAAAATTCTTAAGTTAATTACGATGGCGCTGGCGGCAGCACTACTTTTGGTGTCAGTTTTAATTCAATTTACACAAAGTGCAATTGGGGATCCAAATCTGTACCAATATGAAGCGGGCCCTTTTATACCGGATAACACGCAAATATCATTTCCTGTATCAAACCCATTGCTATATCAACTAACGCCGAATGGTGTAGAAGAGCTTCAAGTTTATGGGGGGCGGAAATTAAGGCAGCTGCAGCATCTACAGTCATCTCCACCGAAAGTGCCGGTAGATACGTCTCGTGTAACGAAGACTTTGAACTCCGAAATAAACGGAGTGATAGACGCCTTGAATCAGCTGACGGAGAACAGAGATGACCATCAGGAGTCGCGGGCAGCGGAACGCGGGGATGAGTATGGATACCCGTACCATCATCCACCATCGTACGGATACCCAGTGAACCCACCGAGTTATGGACCCTGGTCACCTTCGTATGCTCCTCAACCACCTAGGGAAGACCATTACTCCACGTCCAAGTTGTCACTGCTAAAGCCAGATTTATTGGTGAAGCCAGTGGCAACGAAAGCTGCAACTAAGATCAGCGGTTTGATTGAGCTGGTCCTCGCCTTACTCTCGGGGTCTTCATCAGGAAACTTAGAGTTAAACGGCTTCAAGGATATCGTCGCCGTAGAGCGAAAATTCACCAAGTCGAAAAATGCCCGAAATTTAGTTATGAATGTCATCGAAATCGATTTTTTTTTGTGCAAATTTCAGTCTTATTATTATGGACATAGCTATTATAGTTTCGATTTTAAAAAGTAACAGAAGTCATTAAATTATACTTCGTCTCTCACTACGTAAGGGAAGAATTACCTAATTCGTTTGATTATTTATGGTCTACATGAAACCGTACAATGAATGCACCTAAATCGTCTTGGTAACTTTTTCTCTAAATATTCCGAAGTCACGATCAAGAACTACTTTATTCAAAAAGTCACTAAAATTACTTAGCTAATTTCTGAGTAATAGTTTTGTCAGAAAATATGAAAGCGAAAACTAACTAAGTCTATTTAATGATTTCTCAATCGTCACACATAGACAATGTGGACAGTTTATTGTAAACGAAAATTTATTAAACTGTTTGAGTTAATTTTTTCCTATTAAACAGGGTACCAATGCTTGTTTAGATCATTAATTAATTACATTTGATGAATATTTGTACGACTTCAACGTGCGTCGATGTAATATAGGTGAATTTCGCCCGTAAGTTAGTTAATTTTTTCGTGAGTGCGGCAATGAGGTAAGTATTTTTGTTATTAAAGTTTCTCAATTAAGTAATAATGATTATACACCGTGCCCGGGACGTACCCGAAGGATTATAACCTTCGATTCTAGACCCTATTTGGAGTATATAATGTGGTATAACATTTACCGCCTGTTTTTCAATCGACAAGTAAAGGATATTTGACGGATAAGTTTAGCCCTTTCTTTGTCGTACACTTGAAAATAGACAAGGAGAGAGACAACTTTATGTGACAGATAAATTTACTTGTCGATTGTGAAACAGGCCCTTAATGATTAAATTTATTTATGTTGTACATTGATGATATTGCTATTTACAACATGAATCTCTCTTGGTAAATAATGCTTTATGTTAAGGCGATAGAGTTCAAATTAAATAAACTATGGAATTGTTTTTACAGAATAAAAATCTCGGAAATTGTGCGTTATTATACTACATGTTATACCACATTATATACTCCAAATAGGGTCTAGAATCGATGGTTAAAATCCTTCGGGTACGTCTCGGGCACAGTGTAATAACTACATTATTACATCATCGTTTTGGTGGAAAAAAACAAACATTTTAAATAACGTACTAGGTATACTGTTTTATAGGTTCCTATTGAGATGTACGTGTAATTGGTAAGCCAAGAAGAACAAGATTGACCGCAATGTAACTAAATGTTTTTCATTACTTGCAGTGTGATGCCTAATGCTTGTTTTGTTTGAATTCTCTTGCCTGTTTAGCAAATTTCTGTTTTTTTTATAAATCTTATAACCAATGGTCGGAATAAGGAGTCCTGAGGTTCGTTACCCGGGGTGTGATTCTCTCAGTAGCATGGCTTCTGTCGACAAGATCGAACGTATAAGGCTGCCTAATTGAGAATGCACGTGCTAAAATGTGTTTTGTTCGCTCTGACGGGACTACTTAAACTCGCCGCTGCCATATTCACTCGTCCGTTCGTCCGACCGCGTGTTTGAGAGAATAACAATTATGAGTGAGATTTGAATACCTACGTTTTCATTTATTAAACCATTTCTTTTTCATTCACACCACACGCGCTCGTTTCATTCAAGCTTGATGTAAAAAAGGACCACGATACCTATTCAACTATTTAATTGTATATAACATAACTTTAAGTACTCGTAAGTTTATTAACAATGGCGGCTTCGGAAAGCATAGAGTTTCCACAATGTACAACAATGAAAATTCCGTTAAAACGACTCGTTTGCGAGATTGACGTCAAGAGGATAAACCAGCAAGTGTGTAAGGAGCGTGTTTCGTCACGCAGTGAATTTTGAATAAGCGCATTGATTATTATCAAGTTAATTTGGCCAGATTATTCTGGAGTCAAATTCAAAGGCATGCTTTTTAACCGAATTTAGTTACATGGTTATATAAAGTGTGATATCATTATACCTAACAAGCTTTTTAATTTAATTGTATGGTGTGTTTTGTGTTTGCTGATTACTAATACCGGTTTATGAATTTATTTCTATAAAATATAACTTATATCGCATGCATGGCACAGATTTTATTTCGAAATACATAGCATCTAACCGGGCCGGGATTTTGGTCTATAGTTAAGTCAACTAGTACAGTCACCAGCAATAATTATATTATTCAACATTGGCCGCAAAAACATCTGACACGTCTTTGTTACTACAGGTATAAGAGTGTGTCAGATATTTTTCGCCCAATGTTGAATAATATATTATTGCTGGTGACTGTACTTATAATCCTACTGAGAGTTCGGAGTCAATAGAAAGATGTAAACAAATTAAATTAAATTAGTACAGATTAGTTCGTTTGGTTTTGTTTATACATTAGAACTTTTCTATTAGCCGTGTGGTTGCCGGCAGAATAGAATAGTACCACTCCATACCTTCCTGTGGAAGTCGTAAGAGACGACTAAGGGATTAAAGGCTTGTAGTATTTTTAGGCGATGGGCTTGCAACCTGTCACTAATATACACATGATATTCATCTTAGCCTGTTTGTGCAAAATGTGGTTACAGAATTAACAACTGGCTGTTAAAGTTGTTGGTAATTCTGTAGCTCTGCCTACCCCACTCTGGGATGAAGGCGTGACGGTATGTATGTAACTTTTCTATTGACCCAGAATTATGATTTAACTAATGCAGCACCAAAGTCGCTTCGCCGCACAAATAGACGCAAGATGCAAGACCCAGCTTGTGATAACAATGATACCAAATAAGAATGGATAACACAGCTAAAAGCTTATCACATCCCACACGCTTACGCGACTCCTTTACCCATTTCGGAGGCAAAAAAGAAAGACCTCATTGGTCTATGCAACAAAGGCATAGTACCACAAGAGCTGCATTCGTGGTACAGGTCTTTGCGTACCAGCACGGAAGCAGTTGACAGGCTATGTCAACCGGACATTACAGAGGAAGGTGAAGAGTAAAATGTTACTTTAATTGTGTTATAATATAAAGTTTGCAGACACTTATGATTTTACTTATTTTATTAAACTATTATTCTCATTATGGTGTTTTATCTGAAAACCTAACAATAAACCCTAACAAAAAACAATCAAGTTAGGTTCTACTAGATAAATATAACGAACTTTATTATTAGAGTTAAAATTTAACTAAATTAACTTAGTTTATTTCAAAACAAGTAAAAATTGGGAAAAAAGTCACTAAATCCGGTCTAAAAATCACTAAGTCACAATTTGGGCATAAGACTTGAGGGGCAAAAATGTTTTTTGCAATTATCTATAAAATTATTAGAGTTAATGACTTTTACCAGGTGTAGCCTAAAGAAACAATAAAATGTCCACTAGATAAGACTACAAAACCACTTTTATCCCTTACAATAATCGAGTAATATTTTTTTCAAACTTTATTTTATTAAAACCTTCATAACTCAAAATGACAAAAGTGAGACTTGGTGAATTTTCGCTCTACGGCGACGATATAGTCATCAACGGAATAGTGAAGCCGCTTCTAGTAGCTAAAGGCGGTTTGAAGTCTTTGATAAGTAAGTTAAGTATCCCGGTGATTTCGTTGTTGTTGATTAATTTGGAGGTGTTGATAACTATATGGTGGTTATGGGAGGAGGACTGTCCTAAACCGGTTTACCACGCTCCAGTGTATAGTCACCCTAGTAAACCGGCATACCAACCACCTAGTTACCAAGTACCTCCCAGCTATAACTATAACACGTATCGATAATTTATATTTAAATTTATTTCAGCCCAGTTTTAGAATTTTCTTTTTGTATAATGGCTCTTTCGTTATTACTCGTCACGTATTTTTTTCCAATAATTGTGTAGACGTAGTAATTTTATGTGAGACTGAATATGTGCGTTGCATGTAATGTGTTTTAATAATGAAATGTTTGTGTATGATCTGACTAGGTATTAAATATATTAAACGAAATTACATGTGCATTTTATTTGTATGTCCACTAATCCAGCTCTATGTATGACCCAGAATAATCTAACTGCATCAAGAGTTAAAATTTCAGCATGTACGTTCCAGAAATTATATTCTTATGTCGTTCTTGTAATCGAACTAATCAAACCTTTATACCCTTGTAAATGAAGCTTGTGATGTAATCCCTAGATATTTGTGTCAGTTCAATAAGCCCTCTCCTCTTTCTAATCATGAAGAGAGCTTTTTATTTGTCAGATACTCAGATCTCAGGCATTGCAAAGTTAGCTCTCTCAATGCATGGATGACGTCAGAGACAGTTTCACTTAGATGATTCTGAGTTATCAGTCCTGTATCTATGTCAAATGATTGTTTTACAAATTGTTTTCGGCATTAATTAACAACCCAAGCAATTTTTTGCCAAAAATTGACTTAGTAGGTAGATGGATGGTGGTAGGTGGAACTGAATAGTCTATTTAGTGTCCCACTGTAGGCCTCTCCTTAATTTCTCCACCTATCTTTAAGGTTCTACTAAACTTAGAACTTACAATCTAAGGTCAGAACAAACGAGCATCGTTGGCCTTAGAGGCTTAAGGGGTCGACTCGTGATCGTAAAGTACCGAGTTCGAACTCCCGCGGTCACCATGTACTAATGAGTTTTTCTAACTTAAGTACATTACCCGATGCTCTTACAGTGAAGGATAACATCGTAAGGAAACTTGAGATTCGAACAGCTGTTGAACAGGTGATGAAGAGGCAAAGTGCACAATAGTAGATTATACACCGAGGGGATAAAGCACAGTTTTATGTCACGGGCGCGATATTGAATCCTGAACGTAACGAAGGACTCCAGATTTAACTCCCGAGCGCAGCGAGGGTGTTACGAGTTAATTCCCGAGCGAAGCAAGGGAATTAAGAAGAGTCTCGAGCGCAGTGAGGGGTTCAAGCGCGCCCAAGACGAAAACAGCTTTATCCCCGAGGAGTGTACTCTACTTTTCTCACCTTTTGCGAGACAATAAAAAAGCGAGTCTACTAAAAACAGCGTTTAAAAAAAAAAAATAGTTTAATAGTAAATTAAAATTAAAAGTGAAAATTGATATTTGATGTTTTCTTCAATTTTGATATATTTATTTAAAACTTTGCAGTTATCACCAATGTATTTTATTGCAGCGTCTTACAATACTCGCGGCTTTTGTTTAATTTCAAATGTGTTCCATTCAGCTTGCCGTGGCCAGCTCGATTTTAGAAAATGTTCGATTTTCAAATTAGGTTGGACGCGGCGGTGGCGGCGGCGCGCCGCGCCCGGCCTTCGAGTATTAGTTGATCTTTTATTACGAAATTAGACTTTAAGGCTATTGTAATAAGAACTATGAAAAGTGAAAATATTACAACCCAGCGGGTTATAATGAGATTCAGTACAACATTACACCCCGGCTAAAGCCAAGGGCTTTAATGATTTGGTTTGCGTAAGGTTTGCATGATATGTAATTTGGCATTGTCGAGCAGGTGGTGTGAAAAAGATCATAAAGGGGTCGAAGTGTATTCGAAAGGGCTATGATAAGATAAAATCAAAACAAAGCACGTAAGGTAAAAAGATGGGCGTTCTGTGACCACTTATAAACACGAATTAACAATTTTATTCAACCTTAGGAATAAAGCTATAGAAGTCCTATCTCGCTGTCCTTTTTTAATGCTAGGAACTAGACACGGCTTTAGAGATGACAAAATGACTGGTCGAGAAACAGCTACACACGATTATTTTGTAAAGCTCTAGTGCTTAGTATCACCTAGACTAGATCAAAGTCATGCTAAGCCTTTGGTACGTTGAGTCGAGTAGGCGTTTACGTAAATGCATATTTAGTAGTCTACGGACAAGACGAGATGGAGAGGGGGTCTCTATTGACTGCCATAATTATTTTTAGTCATAATCTGTATCAAGTCATAATTTTCGCAAGTCATAATGCATTTTTCTCAGGACACGGTTATTTATTCAGGATTTTTATAAAACTAAACTAACCTAACCTAACGAATCTACACGATAAACGTTTATATAAAACTGTAACTTCAGCCTGAAAGAAGTTATGACAAAAAAAATTATGACTAACAATACATAACCAACGATATGTATGGCAGTCAAAGGGATCCGGACGGAGAGGTCGTGTCTGTAGACGACGGAGTTTGAAAGACGTAACACAGACGGAAAAAGGGTTAGTGTTACCCATTAAGTATTTCGTCCATTTATATTAGGATGCATCGAAAAAGTAAACACTTTAATCAGCTCCGCAGTCAAACAATGGGAATGCCCCTTAAATGTTTAACAAATACTCGCGCTCATCTCACAAATATTTGCCTTTACGGGGAATTTTATCCGGGACTGCTTTGTAAAGGCAAAAATGGTCAAGGGCACTATTCTACTCGTTAAAATCTTATTACTAGAGAGTAATAGCAACCTAGTTAAAAACAATACAATAACATGTCAACGTTTTACTGAGTAGATAAACGCGATTTTGTAATAATTTAAAAAGATAGTAATATGCCTATCTGAAAACTAAAGGTTTTGTTTGGGACTAGGGTAGTTTTTAGTTAGTATTTATGATCTTTTAGAACCTAGTTTGAGACACCAATTGAGGTTTGCATATGTATAGTTATACATATATGTACATGAATAGTTCGGTGCCCGCGTTGTCTACGATACCGACGGCTGAGCCATTGAGGCATACCATAGGGATAAGGCATCAGGTGGTGCATTTGCTAGCTGAACCCTAATTGAGTAGAGGATAACATTGCAGATTTATTGAATATACCCTCAGATTCACAATGAGACTCCATTGAAATTACACTGAATAACGGCTTTCCAATTTCAATGAAATATCATTTTCAACTTTTATTTGCTGTGAAAATTTTCAAAAGTACAGGTAAAAATAACGTAATAAAAACCGTTTCCAGAGTACTTTCATTTTATCATTCGGTGAGCCAAGGCTATATAAATTAATTACTTTTTCTACTCCTGTACTTTTATTAGTCTTTTACATAGTCACGAACACTATTATAAGAACATAGATAATATGACTTCAGAAAAGTCTATAACTCTATTCCCCATAACAGCTCTCGGTGTCGTAAAGTCGCCCTAACGATACGCCACAGATTACTAAGTGTAGCCTGTTAATCATATTTTAACGATTGTGAAATAGGGACTATAAAACACCTAATGTTTTGAGAAATGATTTCAGTTATCTGATTGGTCGATTTTAAAATAGCTGTATTCTGATTGGTTGATACGAATTACAAAGTTTTTTTAAAAGATTTAAATTAGTTAAAGAGAAACACGTACCTAAAAGAACCTATCGTTCCGTTTGACAGTCGATGTGTATTGTGATTGGTGGATTTAATTTAGTGAAGTATTCTGATTGGTCAAATTAAAATGTTTTGGAATTGTAAATAATTCTTTTTTCCATTCCGTCAATTTAAAAACAAAGTAAACCATAGACACATATTTTGTCATTTTCTTGTTTCCCGCTCGTTTGTTGTTCTTTACTTCGTTCGTTCGTTTGTAAGTTTTTTCGCTTAATTTTGCATTTCATTTGAAACCTAGTCGTAGAAAAAGTATTGTATGCAACGGTGTATAAGTGTATAACTAAGTCAAAAAACACTCGTGGCGCTTTCCTTTACGATGTTCGCCTTCGGCTCACATCGTAACTCACGCCACTCATATATTTTGACCTCTCTTATACAACTATTGCATAAACTACTATTTCAAGATTTCCTGGGGTGTTATTATCTCAAAAACAACGGACGGTCGGACGGACGAGCGAAATCGCACCTGCGACTTTAAGTAGTCCCGTCAGAGCGAACAAAACACATCTTAGCGCTTGCATTTTCAATTAAGCAGCCTTATACGCTCGATCCATCGGCAGAAAACATGCTGCTAAATTGAAAATGGACGTGCTTAAATATGTTTTGTTCGCACTGACGGGACGGGACTACTTAAACTCGCCGCTTGGACATTCACTCGTTCGTCCGTTCGACCGTCGTTGTTGAGAGAATCACTTCTCTGGAAACGACAAGATACTGGTAGAAAATACCTTTTGAAGAAATGTTTCAATGTATGAACCGTTACTTGGTAATTCATGTACTTAAAATGTTCATGCTGTGAAGTACGGAATTCACACACCTCACTTAACTATTTTCGAACGATTTGTAAATATAAAATAGATTCATGTTCGTAATCATTGATCGTGTTTCACGAAATTAAATCGTTATTTTTTATATTTTTGCATAGTTGTCATTTTGAGGTTATTTCTACGCTCAAAAAATGGTCCATACACAATCACTGAAAATGGCGATAATCCTCCATTCACAAACACAGTGATTGGCTGTTTAGGAGTTTCCAAAATAAATTAAAAAAATATTACTTTAGTCCCTAGAGTTTTAGTTCCGATATGCAGAGACTAAAGTAACATTTTAAGAGCATGAGAAGTGAAAAGAATATTATAATAATATTGTATTGTGATCATGAATTTACAACCGTAAATGAAAAACTTTGCAACCTTTACTTTAGCCACAGAATAGACAATAGTACAAGTAATACACTATACTTGTACAAGTGCTTTAGCACACCATTTACCATATGACTAATCGCCGTACCCAGAGACATTTAAGAGACAATTAACTGGTTTTTTTTCAAACTTGCGTATGAAAAAACATCACTAAGGAGCGACTTATGGCCAGTTCCTATATTCAAATCGCGGACAGATAGGCTTACTTCGGATTAAAATTTGACATATTTTGTATGGGCAAATGTAAAATTTCAACCCGAAGTAAGCCGTATCTATCCACGGTTTGAATATACGAACCAGACATTAATCGTAATTAAATTAACTGACCTTGAGTGCGGCCGTTAAACGTCAAACCAAGTCCCGCGCAGTAACGTCATCAATCACAAAAACTTTATTTAGGTACAAAAATGTTTAGGGTCAAGCCAAAGCTTCTATCAAAGATTGCGAAAAGCATCCAAGTCTGAACAAGTTGAACTCCAAAACTACATGTTTAAAGTTGGAACTAGTGTAAAATGTTTTCTGCAAAGTTGTCAAACTGAATTCCTAAGTTAGGTAAAATAAAATTTAGGGGTTGAAAACGTTATTACGATTACATTTCTGCAGTAAATCGATTTTGGTGCGATTTGTATAGGTTATATTGACTATTTTGCGTTGGTTATTTGGTTTGTTTTTAGTTAGGTACCCATTATAAATTAGTTTTGGATGTGGTTTACACTGTTGCGGTGGTTAATTCTATGTTCATTTATATTCAAGCGCTTTTATTAAACCAGCACTCAAACGCATTTACCCCCGAATGGTCAGGAATATACCTTTAGACGACGTGCTGGCCTAGTTGGTAGTGCCCCCGCCTACGAAGCTAGCGGTCCTGGGTTCAAACCCCGGTAAGTAAAGACAGATATTAGTGTGATGAGCGCGAATATTAGTTCCTTAGTCATGGATGTTTTCTATGTATTTAAGTATATATGTTTCTCTGTATATGTACCTATTTAAATCGTTGTCTAGTACCCAACGCGATGGTAAAGTGAAAAAAGCACGTGTGTTGACTTCATTTTGCCTACTGTGGAATAACACAATTCTCAAGTGGCGACAATTACATAAAACTGCTGTTTTTGAAATCACAAATTTAACCTCAAACAAGCGCCCTCATTTTTCCCACCTTTTTTTTGCCAAGCTATACATTTATAACTTCAATGAACATATTTTATTATAGTTGCGTACATATTTACTCCAACCTTAATACGTCGCGATTTAGCTGAATAAGTATTATCAGACGGTTGACGTCCGCAAAAATGAGGTCAGACATATGGAGGTATGTCGACAATAATTCACGTAATTTGTTCCATTTTTTATCCCTCGTGCCCAAACAGCTGGATTTTATTAAGAATCGATAAATCTGGATTTACTGCCGTGTCTTAGGGCATACTGGTTCTCATTTTGTTTTAGACACTGAATTCTTTTGATATAGGTACTTAATAATAATATTAAGTAAGTTAAGTTCTTGTTAAAGGTATTATTGGATCTGCGGACCGTCTCTATCAGCAGACCTAACCACGTTGTATAAAGTTAATGCAAACGATTTTCGAGAACTGTCAAAATGTATGGAATTGACATACTAACGTACACACACAAACTTACCTTACATATGGAGGTATGTCGACAATAATTCACGTAATTTGTTCCATTTTTTATCCCTCGTGCCCAAACAGCTGGATTTTATTAAGAATCGATAAATCTGGATTTACTGCCGTGTCTTAGGGCATACTGGTTCTCATTTTGTTTTAGACACTGAATTCTTTTGATATAGGTACTTAATAATAATATTAAGTAAGTTAAGTTCTTGTTAAAGGTATTATTGGATCTGCGGACCGTCTCTATCAGCAGACCTAACCACGTTGTATAAAGTTAATGCAAACGATTTTCGAGAACTGTCAAAATGTATGGAATTGACATACTAACGTACACACACAAACTTACCTTACCTTATGGTCTAGGGTCACTGTAATCGTACTAATATATGTAACGTGAAGAAGTATTTTATAGAAGGCGCGTGTTCAGATTTATCGATATAGGTAGGTATTTAAACGTACTATTTTTCTAAGTTCTTCAGGAAAAATTCCGGCCCTACGTTTTGGCAGCGCTAACAAAGTTAGATGAAACTCTGTGAAGAGGGTAACACGTTTAGGCTAAATGTCAGTTCGTTAGCCGGCCGTTCATTAGCTTATAAATCTGATTGTTTGACTGACCGTGTATGCGAATAGTGCGCTAGCTAAAGTCTGTTCAGACTAAAATCATATTTGTTGGGAACTGAAATTGCACAAGCATGGTTCATCGCTCTTTAGCCTCGAAAATATAGCTACAGGGAGTAAAGGAATTGCAATATTCTACAGGGTGTTTGCTGTGTTCAAAAACTTAAAGAAATGGTAGAAGGGCTCTATCTGAATAATGTAAACATACATATTTATGATTTTTCACGTATTTTAGTTTAGTTTTATTTTTTGATAAAAACATGATAATATTAATAATAATTTTTGTGAGTCAGACTCGCACACGAAAGTCTGCTACCATTATTGTATGAGGTTTTCTTTAATTTTTAAAACAACATTTAGTTATTATTTGTTGTTATAGTGCCAATAATGCTACAAGCTTTTTGAGATTTTCATGTGTACCAAGAGATTGTTACGGTTCAAGAGATCTTATCTTATCTATGTAAGACAGTTACCCTAACTCTTACAGATTCCGCGAATTCCCTATAGGTACTACCAACCCAACTGCTCACACTAACACAATTAAATCCAGTGAATGATATAAAAATACAGTATAAGCATGGCGTCTTTGCTACAGAAGGGTAAAAAATATTCCACTGGACCAAGAGTGGGCGAAACCCGCCACTTGACTCTCAAATGGATTAAACATCTCCCATTTGGAAGAGACAGCCAGTCTAGGGATGTTACAGAGGTCAGTGACGTAGGGTTTATATTATACTACGGTCAATTATGCGTGCTGTAGATTATTTAAGAATACATAGTCTTGAATCAATGTATGTTTGAAGTACTTGCAAGATTAGAACTCGCTTTTTTGTATAAATAGATCAGAATACAGGGCTGAAAATAAATTTACAAAACGGTTCACGTAGGTACCTATAAGATTTGGATATTTGGATAGAAGTACGAATTTAAGTATTAATTAAAGGTATAAGGAATACGTAGCGGGTGGTAGGACCTTGTGCAGGGTCCGTCCGGATCGCTACCACCATCTTATCTATTAACCTACCGCCAAACAGCAGTGTCCGCATTGTTGTGTTCCGGTTTGGGGATAAGACAGCCGGTGAAATGACTAGCATGGAGGCATTCCATCTTAGTCCTCAGGGTTGGCAACGCATTTGCAGTCTAAGGATTGCATTGCAGTCTTGTGAATGCGAATGTCTATGGGTTACAGTTTCCACTTACCATCAGGTGGCCTGTGTGCTCGTTTGTCTACTCTATGCAATAAAAAAAAAAAAAAAAACGTATGTAAGAGGAAGTTTGTTCTCGATGGTAATAATAGAGAGAAAAATAACTAAGCAATTGTGTAAAAAAACCTTGTCATAAAGACAGAGTCAATGGACGCATATAGATTGATGAATGATGTATAATTATAGGTTTTTTAAAGTGAGGAGCAACCTATAAGTGAATAAATAGGTGAACGATACTTCTTAGAGGTGGTAACCCATTCATTTTAGGGTTCCGTAGTCAACTATAAACCCCTATATTTTCGTCAAGACCGTCTGTTTGTTCACCTGTCGGTCTGTCTGTCTTGACAGACTCTCACTTATGGGCATAAAATAGATACCTATTTATACCTGCTGCTAACAAAGACAATATTGAATAAAAAAAAAATAGTTGAAGCAATATTGAAAAAATAGAGGTATTGTTAGGTGGCTCTAAAACCCATTACGTCTATTTTATAATAATTTTTTAGATTTGGGTAACCGTTTACGAGTTACGGGGCCCCACCTACTACATACAGCCAAAACTACCAATAATAAAAATCTGCAAAATATCCTTAATAATGAATAAAAGCACATACAACGAATTAAAATGGAAGACTGTCATGAAGTCATGATTAAGTAAACTTTATTGATTCTTGAGTTACGGCCGACTAAAACATTTCTAACTATAAAAAATATCTAACTTTGAATAAGTAAATTGGCTCATTATTTTGGTTTTTGGAGATAGTTTTTTGTAATAGCAGTGATGGAACCGTACACTACACTTTTTAATTTAACAAAGCCCTCATTTAAAAGTGAAAGGTTGTTGTATCAAGTTATTAGCGCATGAATCGATAGTAAACGGTCAACGATAAATTAATTTGTTCGGGGCAAATGGCGGCTCGTGACCGCTTCTGGCTATCTATTTGGCCTCTCTTCTACTAGACAAAACCATATTTCTCTTGAAATGTTATTGTATTTTCAAAGTTACGATAGCTCTTATTTACTTGACAGTAATGACGAGTTAAATACAATACGATATCATGTCAAAACCAGGGTTTTATCGAGTCCCTGTTTAACTGAAAGACAAAGTCGATATTGTTTTATTTAAGTTATCTAAAAAGAACTATTTCTAGAAATTTAAATAGGGATGATGAATAGTCTGTCTCCCTAGATGCTGGAAGTTACAAATGGGGAAAGTTTACCGTCGTATTATTTCATAGGAAACATCGCGTCGAAGATTTTTCATCCCATGTATGTAATATTGTCCCCTGATATTTATTTAATATGCAGTGATCGTACTTTTTCTAGCATTTTCGGCAGTGCTAGGGTTGTCAGTAGTGCCCAATATTAAACTGTTTGAACCAAAAATCTAATAAAATAAAAAAAATAAATATAATATCGTTGTAAACAAATCGGAAATACAGAAAATGTTCTCAGAACATGTAAAGCCCAACCCAATATGCATACTTAAATGAAGGGTCAATTTACTATATGAGAAAATGTAAGACAGTTGCATTAAATGTTGCTGTTGTTCAACAGGGCAATCAAAATTACGAAAATAAACCGTCAGGGTGTCCCTTGTTTTGTCGACAAACTTTTCGTCGAATTTCATTTCATCGAAAACGCTTCAAGTAAAGTTTAGTTCACGAATTATTGTTTGGTGTAATTTTATTTCCTGAGCAGATCATTCCAATTTTTATTATTTCATAGAATAACTGTTCAGGGAATATTATTTGGCAAATTATTCATTTTGTATGAATTTTAATTGGCAGAACAACAAAACAACGAATTTCATTTGTTCGACGTTTCATTACATATGTTTTTAAATAATCGAATACACATAGCGCCACAACTAAGCGGAATAGGAGCTCCGCATCCGTCGACTTCGTCTCACGGTCTAACATTGAAATAACAACAAAACAACTCTAATGAATAGTTATATGTCCAGATAAACAACTTAAAATCTGAAGTACCCACATTTAGCGCGTGGATTCTGATTGCATTGCATTCCGTTCATAACATAATGCCATAGATAACTGTGTATGCCAACTATCTTAAATTTAAATAATATTCCTTGTAATAATTTGTATGTTAATTAAAAATACTTGAAACAATATATCACGAAACGTTTTCCATGACATAATTCAACTATTTAATGAATCATCCGACAAGTAAAAATACACGATTTAAAATTACTTGCAATGACCATTCCACGAACTGAATTCTCGACGAAATGAAAATACATGAAATGTTGACTTTGAAGTGAAATTCGACGAAATAAGTGTCGACAATTTGATGATAAACCAAACCGTCAACATACCCTCCGAAAAACTTTAGGAGCTTTGGTTACAGTAGGTAATAAATGTTACACAATTATAATAACTGATGAAGTAAAAATAATAGTGTTAGATTTTCAACGAGAACACAATATTACATAATTTTAAACGTCAATCATATTACACACGTCGACAGCCCTAGGTCGCTGTCACGTGACATTTAACGTCATCGCACCAAAAATGCTAGAAAAAGTACGATCACTGGTAATATGTCCGCACGTAAACACTTTATTGTGATAAACATTACCTACACAAATATTACTTAGTAGTACAAATAAATTAGAGCAGCAACAAGGCGATTCTTTCAGTTTACATTTGGGCGAGTAATCATTTATTTTTTGCAAACATTAGTTAAATATTGAATCATTGACAGATTTTTAAACCGCGAAAGCAAGTGTAAATGTTTTTTGTGCTTGTCATAAGACATTTGTTTAGTTTATTTTTTTATACACAGCAATTTTATATATTGATATAAGTACATCGCTAAATAAACAACTTAAACTGAATGAATTAGACGGAATTATGAATATAGAGTTGTTTTTAGATATAGGCTCTATTGACTCTATAGACCCTAGTCTACCTTTAAGTAAATAAGACATCCGAAACTATGTTTTCTAATTTGATTTATTAATCCAGAAAGGCTTATCCTTGATGTAACTATATTATAGAGCTCTAGGGATTGATCGAAATGGAGATTTAATATTAAAAAACCTCAATTTATTCCATTTGTGCACTAGGCACTTTCTAATTGACGTGTTATTTCTAAAGTTTTTATCTCCACAGCCGGCAAGCGTGACGCTCGTTAGGGCTCCCAGTGCGGCCCGGGGCGCCCCAGTCGCCCATTGACACCCTACATGGTGCATTATCGTACATTACGCCAATTCCAAACTTCCTTTTCCTCAAACTTTTCGTAGGTAGTTTTCAGGTTGTATTTATGTATTATTGGATTTCTTTGTTTGAAATATCTAGTGGTTTTCATATATTGTGGTTTATACAAGTCTCCAAAATCCGTACGACAAATAACCAGGTTGAATTAACTTTTATTATTATAGCAACATCTTAAGTGCTCTCGCAAGTTAAGTTTAACTAATCAGAAGCAATGTACGTTTTGGATATGAGCAGAATCCATCATTCCACCACGACAAAGCCGTAGCTAAATTGAATTCTGCCACTTAACAAGGCTCGGTACGTTAAGATGTTAAGTGGGAGCGTCGGGTGTATCGCTAGAGATAGTTCCCTAAGCTCCATCGCAGAGTATTTCTCATCTCAGTCAGATGTCATTGCGGCGATGCGTGTTATCCGTAACATGTGTTGAATAATACATAACCAGTTTGCATGTCAAGTGAAGATGTGATGCGGCGTGCTCGCAGCCGGGATGGCTAACGACTTCCAGGTGGGCTGGATCAGCGTGACGTAACCCTGATAACGACACGCTTAGCCCGACTCGTTAAACTTCATCGTCGCTAGGAGTTAGAGCTCAACATACTATAATAGAATTTAACTTGCCAGCTCGTCTTTGAAGGTTTAAAATGTCATCTATCTCTAAACTTATTTGTCATGTCCTTCAGACGTGAATTGTATCCTTTCATTCTGAATAGAAAATGTGAAGAGAGTAGCAAATAGATTGATATTGATTGAATTCTATAGAATTGTCGATGCGAATTTATCGGGATCGAATTTAAATGTATGATTAGATCTCTTTATAATAAAATGGTTAGGATGCGAAGGTTGTTTCGCATTGAATGTTTTTGTGGGTCCGACGTGAAGCGAGGCGTAAGGCAGCGGCGCAACGCAGCAGCGCGGCGCGGCGTCGATACGCGCCGCGCGCACCGGTCTGACGTCGCCGCGGGCCGCGGGCCGGCGCACTCCGCGGCACTCGGCCTGACTCGGCCTCGCGACGGACCGCCGCCGTCGCCGCGCACCGCGACAACCCCAATCGCACGAGGATACACGCTCCCCGCGCGGTCTATGACGACACTCAGTGATAGTTAAGTTAAACGTGAAAAAAACCGACCCCTAGCTGTTCAGTGTTACTGATCTATGCCTCAACCTAGTCTGGTGAAAACAAACACATCGCAGTGTTATTCGCGCAAGCGCGCCGCACGCGGACATGTCGAGGTCGGCCATCTTGGCCGAAGACGCACTTTCGCCTCGCCCCAGCTTCAGAGTCTGAGCCGAAACCCTGAGCAGGGCCGAAGGGGGTCAGCGATGTGCGACGGGCGAGGCTTCGCGGCGGGCGGTCTGTGAGCCTGCCTGCCCGGCGCGG
>OZ014445.1:12219589-12383881 GCA_963966035.1 Acleris laterana | reverse complement strand
GTCGTCGCGCAAGTGCTGCGGCCCGGCGTGCCGCGAGGAGATCGCGGGCTCGCCACCGCCGACGCGCTACGTGGAGTACGTGGGCGCTGCCGCGGCGCGCCGCCTGGCCTGCACGCCGCCGCCACCGCCACCTCCGGCGTTGCAGTTACCCTGCGAGCCCCAGGAGCCGCCCTGCTGTGTCCAGGCCCGCAGGCGACCCCAACCACCACATGATTGGTGAGTACCTACTCCTTGTTATTGTTTTGCTTTATCTGTCTATTTATACTCTCGTATACAAACAAACTAAACTTTTTAGTGACCACTATCACTTACAGAAATGGCATTTTCTTTGAAACACGACCTTAAATTTAAAAATACGTAAGCATTGCATTGTAATCTCACTCGTGGGTCTGCAAAATTTAAGTCGAGAAACGTCTAACACGTCTTACACGATGTTTATGTTCGTATGAATGTTCTTCACGCTTATTTTAATCACAGATGTAGGTAGTTAAGAAAGAGAGAGTATTATATGACTAGACTCGTAACGTAGGTTCTCTTAAGCAACTCCATAATTTCTGCTGAATTTTAATTAGCAACTCAAATACTAGAAGCCACTTTTAATTTAACGAAACTGAAACCAACTGTACCGTTTGAAATATTTGTGGGCCGAGCGTGCATATAAATTACTGATGAATTTGGAAGCACCCGATGAGGCACGGTGGGGCCTGGAGCTGGCGTGACGTCACGGGATGAGCTGTTATGGCGTAATTGGCTAAAATTTCGTGGATGGGATTGATAACGTGTGATTTATGGCGCTGGGTAACGATCGGCGGCGCCGCAAAATGAGTGACGACCGAAACAAACTGATTACGCTTCAGTCCTCCGCCCTCCCACGCCCGAGGCCTAGGCTATCGGTTAACCCTTTTCTATACGTTTAATAAAAATACGGAATAAACTCATCAATAAAAGTTGTGACAGGGTAAACAAAAATATTTTGCTACAATGCAATAAGTACGGACGCTCTTTTGAACGTTGCAACAAGGAAACTTTTTCGGGATATAACAGACTGCTTTATTGCTACTAATTGACCTAGTCCAAGCTTTATTTCCTAGAAGGTACAATCAAGCGTATTTGTATAGGATCAACACTAGAATTATGCTCAAAATGGAATTTAATCAATGAGTTAAACATTCCCGAACGTTTGTGAACCCAAATAGTAACGGACGTGAAAGATAAACACGGTTTAATTAGCGAAGATACTCGTACCACATCGAACGTGTTTTCAATACCAACCAGAGCCTGTGTGTGATGATGTAGAAGCCTATAAATGTCATGCCACGTTTATAGTTTATACTTCTAAAATAACAAAGCTTTTTGCAATAGTGTAAGGTCATGGAACATAAATATTTTTTTCTCACCATACTCAATACTCGATTAATCCTTTTAGCTTTTGATATGTTATCATATTGTCAGTGTTATGATATTGTCAACATTAGTCGTCGTTACATTATGGCAGTCAAGTTAAAAACAATACCATAACATGACAAAAGCAATTTGGTTTTACAAAGTCGAATAGAACCCCTGTTCCTTTTTATATTATTAACAATTTTACCTAATAATAAAACTTGCTTACTCGTTGCAGAACCTATCACTTTTCCCAGTCTCTCAAGGGTTAGCTGGAAAAGATCCCTTAAACGGATAAGTTTGCCTTTGTACATATTTCTATATTACTTGTAACTATTGTTCTGCGGGTGTAGTATGGCTGCGTCTATATCGCGTGTCAACTGGGGATAAAGCATCCGTCACCTTTTGACACGTGTACTTATTTACCTGTCAGAAGGTGACAGATGCCTTATACAAAATTTATCACGCGATAAACGCAGCCATATTAGGCCCCCTGGTTTTTATTTTGTACGATAAAGTGTTTTACATACATACATACTTATGAAACTTGATATACCTATATCTAAGATGAAATGGCGTAAGGAACCCTTAAAAGACTGAAACTAATGAAAATAAGCGAGGCTAGATTGAATTACCGACCGAAAAGGTCGTATTAGCACAGTAATGGGTGTAAAAGGCACCTAGCCTTTAGATAAAGGCTGCCCGAAAGGGTGTCTACGGCCCGCGACATTGGATAAACCTGAAATTCAAATTACACGAATTTGAAGTCTCGTTGGGCAAATTATTATTTCAGTATTAATGAAGGTAACGAGTACAGTATCGTTGTTATATAAAACGCGTTGTACAACTTGAACTAATGTCAAAGTTCAAATTGTACAATTTGGGCATTACCACATTACACTAACTCATTATAATAAAAAGCCGACTGGTACTGGTGATAACGCTAGTTTCATCTCTATTAATATTACAAAGCTGCAGAGTTTGTTTGTTTGCTTGAACACGTTAATCTCAGGAACTACTAGACTCAGCGTAAGCGTAAGCGTATCGCGTAAGCAGACTAATTAAACAAAAAAACAACAAAATAGTTTTTGTTTTCAGTGTCATTGGCTTTTGGCTGCCAGGCACTATGTCAATAACAAACAAGATCCTGTAAAGAGGTTGGATTTCTGCAGGTTCATGCTCAATGTAGATTAAGAAGACTATTTTTTACTACTACCTGGCAGACTTTCAACTAAGATATTTCTATTTATTTTTAATAATAGCCAAGATTGCCATACCTCGTTAGATAGCTGAAGAAATGTAGATGTTTTTTAGATTATCTGCAGAATTACTGCCATAGAGTTTTTTTGAAATATTTCTTTCCTTCTTTCGCAATCATTCATCTAATACGACTCGGTTAGCACACTTAACGGTAATTTAGGTACCCAAAATGTTGAAGACACTTATCTACTACATAATTGTTGTAAAAAAAACAAATGAAATGCAAGGATTCTAAAACAAATGATGCAATATGGAAAAAAATGGTATTTAAGAATAGTTACCTTAAAAGTTAAATATCTTGAAAACGGTTAAGTTTGGAATAGGGTGTTTCAAGTAAAAGTGGTCAGAAATTATGGAAACTATAACCCCTTAAAGGATCTAGGTCGACTTAACCAGTAACCCTGTATAATACAAGCTAACTTTCGTCTCCCTAAAATCCTTTTATCGCTGCCTCCTTGAGAATGGTCTCGGTTTTAGAAATGAAAAGAACCTTATGAAACTACTACCAACTATCTCACTAGATATATCAATCTCTAAAATCAATATTCTCGATCAACCCTGAGTAGTCAACAACGACGGTCGGACGGACGGCCGAGTGAATGTCCAAGCGGAAAGTTTAAGTAGCCCCGTCAGTGCGGACAAAACATATTTTATCGCGTGCATTTTCAATTTAACAGCATTGTCGCATCGATGCCAACGTTAACACAAGGAGAAGAGGCGGTTGTCTATTAGATAGCGGACCGGCCGGTTTTATGAATTTTTCTACAACTACCGACGCAAATATCTCGCCCGAGAACAAATCGCGCGCGCGCTCTCCATTGCAGTCACACTCAGGCGCAACTGATGATAGTGCTGTCGCATTCGGACCCACCACGCCGCGCTCGGCGCCACCGGCTACAGTGGGAGACAGGGCTGTTGCGGATGAGTCACCGAAGCGGTCGAGCGGGATCCCGGCGCAAACAATGGATAGCTGTTTACAATTGCAACAAAAGCAAATGAGTTCTACGCAACTAAGCGCGGATACGGGTGTAAACAAGTGCAATAAGACTTTAGCCGAAATAGTAAGACAGGAAGGCGAATGGAAAAATAATAATCGGGACTCTGAATGGATTGAAGTGCATAGAAAAAAACATGTTAATAAATTAGACAGCGTACGAGGGAAAGCGAAGTTTTCGGAAAGCGACAGATTCAAAGCGGCAGAGTTTAGGGTTGCTTTATTCATCTCGAATGTGCACAAAGACACCTCCAGTAAGGATATCGCTGACTATATATTTTCCAAGACAAGTGAAAAGATTAATCTACATAAAATAAAAATTAAACATGAAAGAAGTTATCAGGCATTTAAAGTAATCGTCCAGAGCAATAAAATAGATATTTTTCTGGATGACAAGTTGTGGCCAGACGGAATAACGTGTAGACGCTTTATGCCATACAGAAAGCAAGACGAGCACAGCAATTTGGGTACGCAATGACAGACACAACATTTATCTCATACAATTGTAAAAATATTAAAAGATCCATAGACGGAATAAAACAATTGTGCGCCGGCGGGGACGTTATTGCGCTTCAGGAGACGTGGCTGCTGCCACACGACCTCCCGTTTCTGGAGACTGTGCACGAGGACTTCGGGAGCACCGGGACGTCTGCCGTCGACACGGGCGCGGGTGTTCTGCGCGGAAGGCCGCACGGCGGCGTCGCGCTGCTGTGGCGTAAGTCTCTATTCCAGTGCGTGGCAGTGATCCCGTGTGCTAACCCTCGTGTGTGTGCAATACGTGCAATAACAAGTGACGGGCCCATTGTGGTAATAAGTGTTTATATGCCTACGGACATGATAGAAAATATGGCGCTCTTTACTGATTGTTTGAGTGCTATTTGTGCTATTGTAGAGGAGAATGATGCCGAGTCTGTGTTTGTTCTTGGCGATTTTAACGCGCATCCGGGGGAGCGATTCTAAAATGAGCTCATCGAATTCGCTCGGGACCAGAATTGGGTATGTGCCGATTTAGATAAGATTGAGTCGCCGGGGACTTTCACATTCGTAAGTGACGCGCACGGATGCCGGCGGTGGCTAGATCATTGTATTGTAACTAGAGCGGCGTTGCCGAGTATCACTGATGTGCATGTCAATTACGATGTCTACTGGTCTGATCATTTTCCTCTCATAGTAAGATGTAATTTAAATTTAGTTAGTAAAAAGAAGACTGCAGAAAACTTAAAATATAATAAAATTAAATGGGGGGAAAGAAATAATCACCAAATAAATGAATATTCTAAAATTTGTAATTTAAAATTAAAGGAGATTGATTTCCCAATGGAATTTCAAGACTGTTGCGGTAGTCATTGTAATAACATTTGCCATAAGCGTCTTATTGATAAACTGTATAGGAATATAATTGAAGTGCTATGTCATGCTGCTACCGTAACACATAAAACTAGTAGGAGTGGACGTAAACGGGGGCTGGCTGGGTGGAACAAGCATGTAAGTGAGGCTCACAGACACGCCAGGCTGGCATTTAAAGTATGGGATTGGCATGGGAAACCAACATCGGGTACAGTTTATAACGACATGATGGACGCCCGTAAGGTTTTTAAAGGGAGGCTGGTGTGGTGTCAGGGCCATCAAGAACAGATTAAAATGGATTTGTTGGCATCTCATCACTCTACTGGAGATTTTGGGGCCTTCTGGAAGGCTACAAACAAATTAAACCCTAGGAATGGCGTGCCTGTGAGTATCAATGGAGTTTCTGATCCCGCGGAGATTGCAAACTTATTTAAAAGTAACTTTGCAGTCACTTCGCCCTTAGGTCCGCCGTGTCGGGGTTTCGAGGCTGGGGCATTGAAGGGCGATTTGTCAATTTGTGTCTGTGCAAAAGACATACGATTTGCAATAAAGAAAATGACAGGTGGCAAGTCGCCTGGACATGATAGCTTAAGCGTCGAACATCTCCGACATGCTGGCGTCCACCTACCTCGTGTACTGGCCTTACTTTTCAACTTGAGCTTGAATCACTCTTATTTGCCGCCTGAGTTGATGGAGACACTGGTAGTACCAATCATCAAAAATCGAACTGGTGACGCTTCCGATGGAACAAATTACAGGCCTATATCGTTAGCGACCATTGTTGCAAAGGCGTTTGACAGTGTGCTTAACTCCTACTTTAATGCACGCATAACGCTACACGACGCTCAGTTCGGTTTTCGACCTGGGTTGTCAACAGAGACAGCTATTCTCAGTTTAAAGCACACTGTCAAATACTATACAGATAGAAATACTCCTATTTATGCTTGTTTTTTGGACTTGACGAAAGCCTTTGACCTCGTGTCATACGACATTCTGTGGCAAAAATTGCAAAGATCTGGGCTACCGCTAGAACTAGTCCATCTTCTCAGGTACTGGTATCTAAACCAGGAGAACCGTGTGAGGTGGGCGGGAGCGACTACGGAACCTTACCAGCTGGAGTGCGGTGTGCGACAGGGTGGACTGAGCTCGCCTCTGCTTTTTTGTCTGTATGTGGACGCGCTGGTCGAACAGCTCGGCGGCACGCATGTCGGCTGCCATGTTGGTGGCGTGTGCCTAAACAACATCAGTTACGCGGACGACATGGTGCTGCTGGCTCCTTCGATTAGTGCTCTCCGCAAACTTATAGCTGTATGTGAGTCCTACGCCTCCTTGCACGGTTTGATTTATAACGGAAGAAAGAGTGAGGTAATGATTTTTAAGGCCGGAAACAAATGCCCCACAATTGTACCCCCCGTTAAACTAAACGGCATCGCCCTCGCGAGAGTCACCCGTTTTAAGTACCTCGGGCACATTATTACCGACGATCTGAAGGACGATGCCGACATGGAGAGAGAGCGCAGAGCATTGTGTGTGAGGGCGAACATGCTGGCCCGCAGGTTTGCTCGATGTTCAAGTGCAGTGAAGATTACGCTGTTTAAAGCATACTGCTCATCTTTTTACACTAGCAGCCTGTGGGTCTGCTATACCCAAAAATCATACAATACTTTAAGGGTACAATATAACAACGCCTTCAGGATGCTGATGGCGCTGCCCAGATTCTGCAGCGCATCCGCCATGTTCGCGGAGTCACGAACCGACGGGTTTGCAGCAATTTTGCGCAAGAAGGCAGCGTCTCTGCTGGGCAGGACGAGGGACAGCCCGAACAGCATCCTGAAGATGATTGCTGATCATGTGTGTTGTCCTATATTGAATAAAATAATATTATGTGTAAAATCTAATTTAGTTTTTAAGTACTAACATTATTTCTAAGACTATACTAACAATAATGAGATCCAATGTTATCTTGAATGAAATAAATGAATTGAATTGAATTGAATTGAATTGTTTCTGCCGATGAACCGAACGTATAAGGCTGCTGGAAATGCACTCGCTAAAATGTGTTTTGTTCGCTCTGTCGGGACTACCTAAACTCGCCGCTGCGATTTCGCGCGTTCGTCCGCCCGTCCGTTGTTTTTGAGAGAATAACACCCCTGGTGAATTTCACTGCGAATTAATTATACCATCACAATTATTTATAGTACTGATCGGGAAAGCCGCTCAATCTAAACTCAAGCTGAATGCGTGAGGTACTTGTGAATCATCCTCATCGTTATCTAGAAAATAATCAGCAAATAAATGCTAGCCGACACAGTAAATATCCCGCACATGTCAATATTCCTACATCTTTCGCCACAGTCTCGTTACACGGATTACTCATTAATTTCAAACTAATTTGAAACCGTCCAATCTTCACTTTGACCTCAATTTTCCAGTCCACAAATCCTGTTTCTATGATAGATAAAATCCACGATTACCTCATTGATACCAGTCCTTATCTTCTCTGTACGGTCATGGATCTGATAAGTAGTTTTAGTACGTAACTGAAATTGATATACCTTTATTTCCTTTTATAAAAGAGAGACGTGAGACTATACACAAATGCGATAGCGAATGATAATATAGAATTCTTTCGATGCTATGGGTGTGACAACGTTATGTTTGCGAGGTTTTTGTACAGTTGTAGCTTTGTGTTATCTGACGTGAGTTTTGTTTCGTGCTCCTTTTAATAATTGAAGTGATGAGTGAAAAGTGCTACAGTGTGTGTGTTACAAAGGATTGAATAAAAAGGAAGGACGGATTGGATAAAAGGAGTGAAGGTTATGCATAAAAAGTAAGTGATAGTGTGTAATTTTATTCATTGTCATTGATATCGTTACTGATCACCGTTCCTCTGATGTTAATAAAGTTTTTAATGTTTTGCATCATTTAACCTTTTTCTACCTACATTACGTTGTGATAAACGTTTTTAATTAAGTTATCAGTTGATTTTATCTTGTATACGAACGTAAGGTTACAAGTACGTGTACAAGAACGTTGCTTGGAATAATTAATATTTCCATTTGCAATTAGTATTAAATGTCATTTTCTTGCTTCTTCTCACTGCTCAAAATATTGCGGAAACGTTTGTAAAAATATACCAAAAAAAATCTCAAGCTTCCGCCCGTAATAATGAATTTCAATGGTAACGCTAATTATGTTTTCATTCTGGAACCAGCCCAATTTTTCCTTTTTTATTTAGCTAATGACATTGGTGCAAAATTGAAAACACCAGATAAAATCAGCTCGTTTGAAAGGAGCTGACGTCCATCGGATATTTTTTTGTCGAATGCTGGGTGAAATAAATTTTCGCTTTTGGCCAATTCCCTTGATTTGTGAGGGTCTTGGCGTGTATTATGCAGAGCCATGCCCGTATTCTAAGTAAAGTAGATGTTTAAATAATGTGTTTGCTATCTTGTACAGTTGCTAGGTACAATGGGTCGTCTGCTTTAAGTGTAAGATTTATTATAAGACCACCGCTTGGCAAATTAAGTGTTTTGCTTTAATATTTCGTTTCGTTACAAGTTGGCAATAAAAAACTAATTTAATTCCGGTACTTCGACTTTCTTAGCGTGTTTTTAATCACACGCAACAACTTGGAGGTCTTTAAATCAAATTAACTCGCAAGAAACCGTCGTTAATGTTCAAAACAAAAAGTTTTAGCGTGCCCGCAAAAAATAAATATTATCTAGACGTATAAAAGGATACAAATGGATTTTCGAGAAAGGTAAAAGAAATTATCCTAAGTAAGGAAGCAAGGTGCGTGATTTATTGATAGGCCCACTGAAAAAGTACCGCCGAAGCAAAACAAGCGAATAAGGAAGATAAATGAATTACTTTCATTTTGAGCACACCCATTTGGCCTTCGGGAGGGTCTGGCGCCGAACAACCGCGATTTTGATCAGCCAATAAAACGTATAAATCGATATATTAAGTATTGCGAACGGTTATCAAATTGTCTTACAATTTTTATACTGATTACATGTATGCTGATAGTTTTGAATACGTATATTTTTTTTACATTTTATGCGACTATATTTTTACACTCATATCATACATGTAAAAAATCCTTTTACGGTTTAACCGCTAAAGTATTTTGTATGAAATTGGGATTGGAAAAGCACATACTTTTTATTTTAAATAATAGACAGGTCTCTAAGGAAAAGATAAAAAATAGTTCTAAGCAGACAAAGTCAAGCGCAAAATCGAGTCATCTGGGACAGAATAGACATTTTCCCATTTATTATGTAGTAAATAATAGGCGTATCTTGTTGGCAACCACAGAAAATCGTTAAGATTGTATATAGGTTAAAAGTAATAAATAATGTAAGTACTGAAAATTACCCATTGTGACATTGTCGAAAGGCATAGGCAAAATAATGATAAAGCATAAGTAGGTACGGGAAGAGAAACTGACGGTGATGAGGCTCGCCTTTTTAGGGTTCCGTACCAACATGGTAAGAAAGGAACCCTTATGGTGGTATTCGTTGTCCGTCTGTCTGTCTGCATGTCACAGCAAGTTATTATCTATATAGTTAGTTATCTCATTAACTACAAAAGCTATAAGCTTGAAATTTGGCGTAGTTGTACAACTTGCTTATACGCTTTTGGTTTAGTAAAGAAATATGAAATAAACTTTAAAAATTATTTTAAACTGGTCTAAAATGGGGGTTGCAAAATGAAAGTGTTTGGATTATAGTAATTGATGTGAAAGAGCTTAATCGGCACATTTAAAAACTATTTTTTAAATTTTTTTGATGTAGGTACTTTATCGTTTATAGCCAAACTATATAAAAAATACCGTCCCTTATCTCCGAAGTGTATTTATCAAAAGATCTGAAATTACTTATATTTTATAGGAAAAACAAATAATAAATTAAAATGTAGACTTATCAAAATTTACCTTATTGCATAACAAAATGAGTATGTGTATTTTCTTTAGCGAGTACCAAGCATGTTATCTTAAATATGACACCCTCGGTGCGCGAGTCCGACTCGAAGCTCACCGGTTTTTTTATCTAATTTGTGCACTGGCACGAAAAAATCACGATGAACATAAAGATCTTGTCTTTAACCCGCTCCTTAAACGTGTAAATGTTGAAACTACTGCGGAAAAACCTTAACTTTGAAAATTTACACTTGTTTATATGAGAAGGGTACCTAGTTCACCAAAGCACGAGCCTTTGTATTCACATTGGTTTTTATCTTCATTATCTTGATCATCATGTTCACACACATACATACATACCTCTACATACTATCAAAACACACTTCTTTGACGTTATCTCTCTTTATAGTTAGATTTTCTAAATCCCTCGCCAGACTAATATTAAATTGAGTCCCACATAAATGAGAAAACTAGATATTGCCTCACTCGGCTAGCCGCAATAGGTAAATGCTCTTCAGGCAATTATCGAATATCGAGAGCTTTCAATACTCTGATTCTACGTTAAATCGCGCCCGAAATATTATGTTTGATGTAATGATATTATTACTCACATATGACTGACCCAAAATTTGTGGGTTTTGATTTAGCTACGTTATAATTGAAAACGTTCTCAATTATTTAGCGTTTTGATCACCGTCCTAAAGGTTGACTTCCATGGGTAGCAGCCGAAACGCCAGACACGTGCGGCTGACAAGCGCGTCTTGCGACAGTAGTCATTATCATCAGCTGCAAAGCGTCCACTGCTGGACAAAAGGACTTCCCCAAGGTTTTCTACAACGATCGGCTCTCTGCTGATGTCATCTATCGGTTTCCCTCGAGCTTTATCAGATCGTCGGTCCACCTAGTGGAAGGCCTGCCGACACCTCGACTCCCGGTTCGCGGTCGCAACTCTAGAACCTTCCCGCTCCAACGGTCATCGGATCTACAAGCAATGTGCTCCGCCCACTGCCACTTAAGGTTTGCAATTCGGTTAGCTTATCGGTTACTTTAGTTTGATCTCGCAAGGAGACACTCAGCATAGCTCTGTCCATCGTCCTTTGAGTGACCTTGAGCCTTCTTATGAGGCTCATTGTGAGCGACCATGTCTCACATCCAAACAAAGTAAATAATGCTGTGACCGGAAAACTTAAGCTCGCCGGATCATAATACATCTCTAAATTGAAAAAAGCAAGTTGTTTAATAGAACCACCTGAGTTGTATTTCGAAGTGGACTTAAACGATATTGCGAAAGTTTTTATTGCACCACGATTCCAATGAGCAGAGAATTAACTCTTGACGCCAGTGTTTGTACAAAATACCAATCAAAGTTGAACATCGAATCGGATCTACTACAGGCTTCGTACATTTAATTGGGTACATTCCTGAACTGTTTGTAGGTGGTCGATGAAGATTTTTCTCATAATTGCTCTGTTAAGGATGTTTTCTGCTTGAATATAATAGTGAAGTCAAAAATTCCACCTTTGATATTAATAACATTTTAAAATCTTTATAACCATTTAACTATAATCTCACTGTTTATGTTTTTATGTATTATTTCCTTAACATTTTTATTACATTTCATTTTTACTTTGTTAGCAAGTTCTTGCCGTAGTTCAGTTTGTATATTTAGCGGCGAAAGATGTGGTTCGATATCTATAATTGGGTAAGCATTGAATAAGGTGGAAAAATGGATTATCTATTGGAAATCCTCAATAAATAAATAAAGTAAATGTATAACAGTGTTAATTAATTCTAATGCTGGATAGTTAGATGAGGCTTTGATGTCGAATGCGTTACAGACTCGACTACAACATTTTAATATACAGGGCCGTTACTACATGTCACAATGCCTGATTTATATCAATATTCTAGCTTTTGCCCGGAACTAGTCCGCGTAGGCTTCGTCGCTATTCGGGAACAGTCAGTATCAGAGATTAAAAGTCTATTAAATATCCAAGGTGGCTCTATTAAACATCCAAGTCGCCGCAGCTAACTATAAACATTGCAATCAAAGTAAAAGTGAATAGAATGCGATTGGAATCTCTAATCAAGGGTAAAAGGTAATCTAGGTCAATCTCGTAGAAAGTAAGTTACATGTTAGGAGCCGTGAACCGTTTAGACTTTTGAAACGCGTTTTTCGTGGTTTGACCTAATTCCGCTCGGAGGGTGCTCCCCTCGGTTTTACCCTACGTCAAAAAACCATGCATTTAAAGGACACAAACCGTTAACTTTTGGGTACGGGGCCCGTGTTATGAACTGTTAAACCATCCAAGTTTCAGGCAGTGAAGGGGACAGAGCTACGTGACCGCTGTAACTGTGTCTTTCTAGCCTTTAAATTAAACGGTTAAAGTACAGCCCCTAGGGAGACATGATTATAGGAATATATATTAATTCCATGGCTCAAAGCCAACACGTGTGGATTAATATTTGACAAATGTTACTTCAGATTCAATTTCATCTACTCGCGTACGGTCGACCAAATGGATTTTGTGGTCACCAGGAGGAACTATGTCATCGTGACGTAAATTTCCCAAGTAAGTAGAATAGAATCAGTGGAGCTATGTTATTGTACGGTCTGCGTTATGATAGCTCTTATTTACGCTTACTGTAATGGCGTCCGAATAAAAAAAAAAGTGGTTTTACCGATTAGAATAGAACCCCAGATGTATGATATTAATATTGTACATCGTACTTAAGCGGATAAATTCGCATGCAGGACCTATCTACTGCTTAGAATGTATTTAGGGATGTTATTTTGTAACAAAGTGTGTTAGTAACATTTAGCGAGACTCAAGTTACCTTTGAAGTGTAGAAAAACACTAAACTAAGACGAGCTTAAAATCGATAAGTCTTGACGTGCTCTATCGACCTGCTTTGTTCAATCCACCCCTCCAGTTGCATACATACATATCTTCACCCTTCAATCCCGGAGTGGAGTAGGCAGAGCTACAGAATTACCAACAACTCTATAAACTTGATGTTAATTCTGTAACCACATTTTTCACAAACAGGTTTGATGTTTACCAGGGTAGTATTCTCTCAACAACGACGGTCGGACGGACGAACGAGTGAATGTCCAAGCGGCGAGTTTAAGTAGTCCCGTCAGTGCGAACAAAATTATATTTTACCGCGTGCATATTCAATTTAGCAGCATGGTTTCTGCCGATGGATCGAATGTATAAGGTTAACGTAGTATTCCTATCAATAAAACATTTATTATTTGGTCTTATTCTCCGAGTGAAAGTATGCCAGGGCCATTTTTCCGGACAACGCGACTTCCGTCGACTTCCTTTCAGGATCCATTGTTTTGATTTGCTCTCTTGACTTGAATCAACATTACCTTGGAAAATAACCTATAAAAACTTGGTTCTACATTTTGATGAGATTGTTTGTGTACTGAAACCTTATTTTCAGGGATTCTTAATTATGTTTTTTATCACCCAATTAAGTAAATAAAAAGCAAAATTAAATTTTACAGTTATTATTGTGCAGGTACCTAAGTATATTTGCAAATGTTGGATGTAAGCTCCGCTTTATCTCTTGATTTATATTTATAAGTCCTGGGTGCCTATTCCACTGGGTTAAACGATATTGGCTTTTGACGTCAGGGTATGATTCGTAAATTGCGAGTGTCAACGTTAAGTAAAAATTATTAAGTTGCCAGTTGGTTTGAAATTTTAAATCATACTATGAGCTGTAGCTGTATAATTTTTTGCAAAACAATAAACGATACAAGAAATTGTCACTTTGAGTAAATTTTTTACGTTTTCATGGTACGGAAGTAGATGTAAAAGTCGAGTCGATCCTACTTTGTTTTTAGACGTGGGTAAGTTGAATTAAAAATAAGCGAAAATCTCGAGAGTAAAAAGTTTAATCACTGCCCTTTTGGCCGTGTTGGGTTGTTGGGGGACTTCAAAGGCGAGGCAAGAAAGGGTTGCGAGGGGTTCGTCCCTTCATTTTCTAGATAACAAATGACGGGGACAAACCAAATTTCCTCTCTGACAGATGTTAGATTATTGAACTCGGAACTCGGAAAAGGTATGCTCGAAAAATTGAAAATTATAAATTAAATCGTACAATTTTTTCAACGAAAGATATGACTTCGATTTTTATTTCGGTTTCAGAGTATATATATATATATTTTCCTAATTGCATTTAAGCAATGAAAACGTGTCAATTCATGTTCAGAATTTGTAAGTACAGCCACGAGTTTGTGTAACAATTGGTTGTTTACAGCGAGTAATAATAAATAATTATACAGGAATTAATAAGGTAAACACATTGTTTTGGTAAATCTCGCAATAGTTCTTATAATTGCAAATCAATCGAATTCCTGTGCTACAATCATGAAGACAACTCGCATTAAAAAGTTTGAATTTATTTGATGAAATCATGAGTCATGAGATTGTTATAATGTGTTCAATGAAGAATATTCGTATCGCATTTTATTGTTAATGCGGATCATCACAAAAAAACGGCTATATTTATTTAACTTTGCGTATATTTATTATTTATTTATTATACATAATAATAATGGATGAAAGAAGATTGACGAAAGAGATATACAGATCGAAAGTGAGTGGACGGGTCGGAAGGGGCCGCCCTAGGCGTACTTTTTCGAGTCAAATCGGAGAAATACTGGAAAAGGGCCGAATCTTAAGTACCCGAAACCGACGTGCGTGCATTACTCGATGTATGAATGTGGAAGAAGCGAAAGAAATTTGTCAAGATCGTAGCAAATGGAAAGAAGTGGTCTCTGCCTACCCCTCTGGGAAACAGGCGTGATTTAATGTATGTATGTATTTATGTATTTATTATAACAAACACAAAGTTTACATATTATGCATGTTCCACAAAACTGTTTGCATAGTTTGACTGCGGAAACTTCGGCCCAGCTTGTTGATCACTCCATACCATAACAAACCTGTGTGTAAGCATGTACAAAACTACAACAGTAGAGAATCGTGATGTTATTCGTATTTAATCTCGCTCGGAAACCGAGTCGTGCCTATTCATTTTGTTGCCAAATCACTTTTGCGTTGGCTTTACACACCGTTATGATCGAGGACCGCATCCCTATACTAGTTTACCTATATCTAAGATGGTCTTTTTAAGTTCACGTACGAAGTTGGGTTTTGGTTGTTGGCGGGCTCCCAAATCGCCTTGTGGCCTTGGCAGCTGACGGGTGGCTTAATGATGACATCGTCTCAGCCTGCTAGCTCATTATCACTTAATTAAACAATAAATGGATACCCACTAGCACGGCCTCTTTATAATTGGGTTCATCGCCCGCAACCTTTAGGCTGGTTTCGTTGTTCTGTTCTTAATTGGTGATCGATTACTAGTCGAGTTTTTTTTATGCACGGTTTTATAACTCGGAAAACTCTTTGTTTATATTCTTAGAACCCTGTAATTTTTCATGTTTAGGCTTAACTTTGTTTAAAAACGTATGATTATAATGCCGACCCCTTCTTTCAACCCAACCGATTTTCATGAAACGCAGCTAAGAACCATACCGATGAAACTAGCTTTCCTTTCAAACAAACTACGCCCAAATCGGTTCATCCGTTTGGGAGCTACGATGCCACAGACAGACACACACACACATACACCAACACACGATTGTCCCATTTTCGAAAATACAAAGTTTCAATCTTCCTTTTTCCAACTCAAAGATCAAAATAGGTTATTTAGGTTATTTTGCAATAATAAAATAATGCGTTGCGAATAGGTTACAAAATACCAAAATAACGTATAGATATTTTTTATTTTCGTTCGGACATAAAATAAAGGCGTGAAACAAAATTTCGTATTAGAAATCGCGTATTATTTTTATACAATAAAACCTTTTTGTACCTGGCATAAGCCGGTTACTTCAATCGCTTTAGCAATAATATTTGTGATTCTGTAAACGACTTTGCAGATAAACTGCGAGCAGCTGTTGGAATATTGAGTTAGTACTTAAGTTAGGTAGGACAGGTATTAAGTCCTGAGACCAGCTTCAATCGCATTTTGTGTAATGAGTCTGCAAATTACCCTACTGCCCAAGTTTATATTGAATTTGGGCAAACTGGATACTTGGATGGAGATGAGTTGGAGTGCAAGATTAGATGGGAGATCGGTAATACTGTGTTTGAGCGTTTCCGACTAATTATCTTTGATATTATAGAGTACTCGTAAATGGGTTTTATTTTCTTCATGATCAAATTAAATGATCCCTCAATCTAAAAATTTAAAGTAATGTGTAGTGTAGATAGAGAATGATTTTGTAATACCTATCCTCTGATACCACAATCGATGTACCTAATAATGTAAAAAAAAACCTTCGCTTTTTTTGTCCATACAATAATTTTTACAAAACTATTTTCCTAGTTTTTTTGTAAATGAATCGTTATTGGACAAGACGGTTGAATAGTACATATTAATTACAACCACCTTTCCTTCACTACTTTTTTCGGGGATCGTGGTCTTCAAGGCGCCCTAAACATACCTAATCACATGAAAGGGAGTACATCAATTTACTAGTAAGTAGGCAGATGTTTTATTTTATTTTATTTTATTTATTTTAACATAGCAAGTTCCGTGAAGTGACATAAATATATAGATAATTATCTTTGTTTGCATTCAACGAATAAATAGAACAAATAAGGCAGAGTTCAGTTTGAAAAACTCATTATTTTTCTGTCGCTATGCAAAAAGAGATTACAAAGCCCTTACGGTTGAAAGGATAACGCAATGAGAAGGGAGAAAGGTCGGAATTAGTTCAAGGACGCGCAAGTTTGTGTTAGAAACTTAAATTATGCGTATCCAGACAAAGGCCGTGCGTTTGAACCACGTTTACCATTACTTTGTTTTCTCTATGTAATTGTTTCTAGGTATTCACCTTCATAATTAAATTTTATCGCAATGAACTACGTCGCATGACTAGTTGCCGTAAGGCGTCACGATTCCTCGTCGTTTGAGTCAACAGCGTGCAATAGTGCACCAGAAATCTTGTTGTGATTAGAGAACTCAAAAAACTGCTAGAACAAAAGAGGCATCGTTAAATATTATTGCATACGAAGTTTCCAGCTGATGCTATTTTACTTAATACAACTGCAGTAGTTTCAGTGCACAGGTTCTTATTATTTAAAGTTAGTTCGTCTACAAAGTTACGCCATTCATTTCAATATTCAGAGCTGCGAAGCCTAGTACGAGTACTAAAATGTACAAACTTGGCTATTACAGGAGTTTTACTTCTGCAGCGCTGAAAGTATTTAAGGATTTACCCACTAGACAAATGGCTTAAGTATTCTACAGGAAGCCAAGGAAATCATCCTAGGTGAGCAAACAAAAGGAACTTAAAGTTTGCTGTTTTTTTTTGCTATGGGAAAATTCTTAGTGTATATTGTTCAAGTTGTAGGAGTTGTTTAACAAAAACTAGCCCTGTTTAATTTACATAACCTAGGTACTTATTGTTCATATTAAGTATTTTAACTAACTTACGTGTGCTAAATATGTCCTCAGCACTCCTCGGTCTCATCATCTGACCCAAATTATACACAAAAGAAGATCAATATTGTCTATTGTTTAGTCGGTGTGACGTTTCATTTTATTGCTAGTATTTTCATCTCTATCATCTAAATGGGGTTAAACAGGCAACTAACAAGACTAGATAATAAGCCTCTACAGTGTCTACAACCGGCAAAATCGCAGAAAGGTGGCAAAACAGCCTTTACGTCGTCTCAGCCAAATACGCTTTTGGGTCGAGTGCCGACCCAGTTGTCAGGTCTCGATATGCTGCGCTGTCACCGCCCGCGTTATATTTGCCACAGAATGAGTGCAGATTTTGAAGTAAAGTGCATAGCTAATTTTGTTATGCTGACGTAATTGACTTTTACTTTGGTTACCTGTTAAGGAACCTGGTAACTAGTGGTGCTGATTACACTTCGATCGATCAATACCCATTTTTTTATCTTTTGTGTAAAACAACCACTTTACCTCAAATGGAGCAATATTTTTTCAGTCTTATTTTAGTCTATGGTTATATATTTAATGTTACGGGTCCTCAAAAAGATAAGGCATTGGCACAGCGCTATCGGAATGGAACTATGCTTTGTTAGCTTTCGGTTGCATTCAGACTCTGTATTTGTTTTGGTGCCCACTCCATCGGCCTTTTACTGGCAGGATCTCTTGCCTTATCAACGTTTCCAGCTCCTTTGTTTTTTTCTGTTTTAAGTTCTACATTGAGCAGTTCCATATAATGAATTATCATGAAGAAGTTTTTAATGTTTTTTGTACCTAAAATTTAAAATACAATAAAATGATGCTATTGTTACAGGATATACGTTTATAAATAAAGCAAATGTTCAGTTTGTTTGTTTTAAACTTTGTAGGAAGCAAGCTAATTTCACGTGTTGGCTGTTGGCTTAAATGGTAATTAAACCTCAATTAATGACTTCAGCTGGTTAAGGAATGTAAGGTTGAGTAGATTACTATTCAGCTCTTTGTAAATTTCCGCGTTGAAGTGTATTTCCCACTCAACATTGGGAAACTATAAAGTTATCCACAAGTTTACCAAATACTCACGTTACATGTTTTTAAATCAAAACGCACGTCTATTTACACGTCTGGTATTTGCAGGTAAGTACTTTTTATTGGAGTGAAATAGAGAAAATCATTGGGTTTTCTTTGGGATAAGAGGATTTCGTATTCGTTTTTTTCTTAACTTTAAATTATTTTCCTAACAACTTGCGTTGCGCTATGTAGTAATTAGTACTGTAGTCAATTTGAGGTAAATTGTCAACACTGTATAGCTGTGTCCACACCAGAAATCAACTGTTAATTCGATTAATTACTTGATTGAGTAGCAACAGTCCACTTTGATCATTTGGCTCTCCGATTAACGAACGGTACCTAGTTGTGAGGATCTATTTTACACTGAACTTTACTCTGTGTTAAGATATTGGAACTAACAGCTTGTAGGTAGATATTAAACAAAGAAGATTTGTACTTTTCGAATGTTCCACTTAGGGCCGTTAAAAAAACTATGACATTACAATTTATAGTGACAGAAGAAACTGAATATCGCGTGTCAGCAGTTGAATACCGCCCACGCCACGGTATGTTTATTATTTATTTCAATGCACTGTCGTGCTTTGCCGCTTATGAAAATTGCAATCGCTGTCGTGTTGAATGACCTCATTACGTATAAACCCACAATTTTCGTAACACAGCAGAATTATGGGGAATTTGAGGCAGTTTCTTGACTAATGTTAGTGACATTTCAGTAAAGAACACGGATTATTAGTAAGTTTTAGTTGTATGTGGGGCTTTTGTATATAAAAATAGGTGTCACGTGAGAATTGTCTCCTCAAGACGGTCAGACTCGATTTTGGACTGAGAAAATTGATTATATTTCCAAGAAATGGTAGGAGTTTAGTTACACAGGGTGTGTATAAATAGCTTTAGTGATACTGAGGAGGTTGCGTTGTGAATATATGTCACGCATGTAAGCTCACTTCTCACGCAGTTTGACTTCTCTTTAAGGGCGCTAATGTTTTTGACTTGTATATACTGTAAGTATGGTTGTTTGTTCCCTCGTAGAGTTTAAACGGATGGTTCGATTTCGACAAAAGAAAAAAAGGCGAACTTTTCAGTATTTATAACATGATTCCAAAATATTGATTATGCAAAAACCTAATTGCTTAAGCTTAAGGAGTTAAACTTCCCTATCAAAAAATAACTAATCGAGGCAAGTAAATATGATTAAATTGATGTTTTGGAGATTAAGCAAAATGTTAGATAAGACTCCTTTAAAATACAAACGCAAAATACGTCGACGATTTCTATTAAAAATAACGATAACTTAGTATAAAACTTAAGCCTTTAATGCATATTTTATCATCGTAGGTTCTTAACAAACTGTGAAATTCCAATCGAATCCTAAATATAGATGTTAAGTGCTTAATCCGGTTTCTCCCCAGTACCGCTTCACAAATGTATACATATGTATATAGGTCGTCGGTAGCTTCTAGATAGGTCATTGTACTGTCCCGTAGCTCTAATCCGCTTCTCTGAAGTGCTTGCTCGACGTGTGTTGAATTACGTGTGCGTTCCAATCCAAAACTGCCATCGATCACCGATCAGTGCCAATGGTTGACAACAGAAAGCGATGGAGAAGTTTTTTTATTTGGCCAGTGAAATTAAAACATTTCGGGAGTTTAACTTCACCTTTTTTACGAATATATTCGCTTTTTTTACCATTTTGTACGAGTGGTCATTTGTATCAACACCGCTCGCTCCGTCCAGCACATATTCTTCTCACTAAGAAACACGAATGATAAATATAGATGTAAAGCCACTGACCAATAGGTTCCTAAAGGCAAGAAGACTAACGACTAGGCCACACAGACATACTGAAATAACTCGTAAAAAAATCGTTTCAGTTAAAGACGAGCTCGTTTTAAACTTAAACTAATTTTTGAGTGAAATGTAGGTCGAAGAGACGAAAGAAATGTCAGTGTTTATACACATACATACTTAAACTCACGCCTTCGTTCCCAGAATTGGATAGGCAGAGCTACAGAATTACCTACAACTATTAAAAACTTGTTGACAATTCGCCAGCCACATTTGGCACAATCAGGCTGAGATGTTTATCAGCGCATTAGTGACAGGTGGCAAGCCTATCGCCTAGCGGTACTATAAGACTTCATTCCTTTGGTCGCCTCTTAAGACCTCCACAGGAAGACATGGAGTGGCAACCACTCGGGTTAAGTTTTTATAACTTGACATATTACTACACTCAGGAGCAAAAATAACGGGTCAGAGTGCGGTTTTCATACAAACGAGGCTATTTCGAAGCCTTGGTTCCTAGCCAGGGGTTGTTTTGAGTGAGTTTTAATGGTGGATACTCCAAGGTTCAATAGAGGAGGTCAAAAGTTCTTAAGATACCTAACTGATCGCACAATCAGTTGACACCACAGCGAGAGACTTTGGGTCAGCATTTGGATTTCCTTACATTTTATTGCCATTTTAGATGTTTTTCTGAACATGCCCAATTCTGGCGTCAACCGTAGATTTAATCAGTTGGGTATGCAAGGCACTCTGGAAGTCCTGTATCGATGCTCGGGGTATCTATCATCAGATTTCACTACAAGCATCTCCTGGCGAGGTACCAAAGCTTTGAAATAGCCTCGTTTGTATGAAAAACGCACTCTGACCCGTTATTTTTGCTCCTGAGTGTATCTAATCTATAGATCTAACTCAAGACTTGTTTATAAACACGGCCCATAGATAAGCAAGATATCGATTTCATAGAATTATTAAACAGGACGCAGAAAATGAAATTGGTTAGAAGCTAAGGCGAGAATCGTCGCCGGATGCGCTCACGCTTAATTCGTTTGAGTTAAATCGCTCGTCTCAGGCAGCGCGCCTGTAGTCTGTAACGTCAGCAATCGTTTTCCGTTTTGCCGGATACCGGGCTGAAACCCGGATCAGTAATGGGTACGTTTACAAGCAATTGAACGTCAATACGTATGGGGTTTTATGGTGATTGTTTATGGCAAGTTATGCCATATTGCTTTTTAGTATTAGAGTAACTAGAGCGTTTTCCCAAAGAAAGGTGACGTAGTTTAAGGACTAAAATGAACAACGGTAACTTTTCCATTACGTCACGATAATTATCTGTACTGCTCATAAGACAAATAAAAAAATAAAAAAAAAAAAAAAAATAGTGCAATCTTAGAAAAAACTCCTGTAGCAAATGCATCCATTTTACTATCGAGTGAGGATGGGAACTGCTTTGGCGTATGAGGGCAGTACAAATATTTGACTAATTTACCGTTGTTAATTTTAGTCCTTTCTTAATTTTGATATAATTTCTTCTCTTGACTTGACGCTGTCATATATGTCATCGCTGGCTACAAACTACCTTGTTGTTTACATTAACTTGTTTTGAAGCAATGTTTAAGAACCATGACTACGTACTTATAACTCATTCGTCAATGTCTTTACAACCGAAGAAGCCCGGCGTTAATGACTACGTAACGATACTTAGCTATTTCTTCCCCAAAAAATGGATAAGCATTCCCCGGAAATCATGAACACGTAGCAGTAAATGCAACCTAATTTAAAATCACTCAAGAGTGCCTGCGAAGCGGGCCGCTATCTGGCCGCCATCACGATAGGCCGCGTTTAGCGCGGCTGCAGCTTGGCTTGCGCCCAGGCTGAAGTCTTGGCAGCCAAAAGCAGCCGCCGTACCCACTTACCAGATAGCTGCCGCTCTGGCAAAATGTTAAAAGCAATAAGCGAGCAACTTTGTTAAATAGAAATTAAAATGAAGACGTCTCTGCGTTTCGGCGGCGGTTGAGAGAAAATCTTGGATTTTTATCATATCAGCAACACGATTATAAGTCAGCCTGATATGTTACAAAATCGTTACGAATCCTCTATAAAAAAATGTGTCTTTACTGAGTGCGTTTTCCCCATTATAATGAACTATAAGTAGTTTCCTTTTCTCATACTTAAGTTTAAATGTTACTTTGTCAGCAAAATTATATAGTCTAAGAAAAGTTTTCGTTTGTTTAATGTTACCAAAGTGTTAACATGTTTCTAAAATACAGAACATAGAATGGCTTAGGTACTACGAGTAAGATAACCCTCGGAATGGTTCTCTAATAGACCTAGGACGGAAGGGACTGTTTCCAGACCCCAGAAATAACTAGATAAGTAAAATGAACACTGAAACTGGTGCATGTTGCCCCGATAGCACACTACTACACCGCTACTGCTCCTCCACTTGCAATTTACATTTACTCTCCTGAGTTGCTAGTAAAATAAAACTATTAAGACTAGGTACCGCGGCACGGAGTGCATCCTTGATGAGCCGAGTAAACCCTTCTCAAGTTGAATTTTAATTTTCTAGTTAAATCTCCAAGGGAATTAAACTGGGCGATTAAATTTAAATGAGATTAGAAGAGACTTATAAATGAGTTAGTGTTGGACACTCAAATGTTTATTTCGCCGTTGACCTCTTTTTCACTTTGGCTTGAACCATTATTATTATCATATTGCCAGTAATGGCGGTGGCATCATCAACCACGCGTACAAAAGAGGCCTCTATCAATTACAAAATCATAACTCGACAAAGAAACATATTTCCTAAAAACGAATATAGTTTTTTTTTGGGGGTGTTGTTATTCACGGCATGGGACGCTGTAATCAGTAATCACTTGCCATTAGGTGACTCAGTTACCCACCATATATTTAATAATTCAAATTGATGAAAGGTTGTCAAGTAAGCATAAAAGTGTTCTGTGTGGTAGGACCTTGTGCAGGGTTCGTCCGGATCGCTACCACCATCTTATCCATTAACCTACCGCCAAACAGCAGTGTTCACACTGTTGTGTTCCGGTTTGGGGATAAGACAGCCGGTGAAATCACTAGCATAGAGGCCAGCCATCTTAGTCCTCAGGGTTGGCAACGCATTTGCAGTCTTAGGATTGCATTGCAGTCTTGTGAATATGCGAATGTCTATGGGTCACAGTTTCCACTTACCATCAGGTGGCCTGTGTGCTCGTTTGTCTTCTCTATGCCATAAAAAAAAATATATTTTGTCAAGTTTGCTTCGTCGGTGCTTTGGCGCCATAGCCGAGTGACTTGCGTAAGCCTATTATCTAGTTGCGTCGCAGCAGCGGTCCGTCCTACACGTCACGTCGCCCAAAACTTTCAGCTCGCTGATAATTAATCACGAAGACATAAAGTTTTCTCCCCAAAAGGTCTTGTTTCCAAACAGGCGAACTAAGGACAGCTAAATTGAGTTTTGATTAGGTAACGACCGATTTGGCTGCGTAACCGGTGGCGATGGCACGCCGTAACACGTGTACTCTTCTAATAGCCGTAATACTCGGAACAATGCTTTTATACTTCACAATTGCGTTACATACCTGGGGGGTTACCATGACATACTAAAGCTGTACAGTTTAGGTTGGGAAAAAGGGATAGAGCGGTGTAACTGCTATAGCTCTGTCTCATTTTCTCAATCTGTTATGAACTGCTTTAGTATATCATAGTAAGCCCCCTGTACAATTAAAATTACGGGTGAACAAACATGATCTTGTCACAAACCGCTTTTCACTGCGCCGTTAGTATACAGTAGGTATACTATTTTTTACTAACAAAGTATTTTTGGTTTCTATTGCTTACCATGGAAGTAGTTACCAATTAAATTAGGTACGTGATTACTTGGCTTCGTTTTCTGTTGTATTACTTGTCCGCTAACCCAACGTTAAGAGTATCTATGTATAAGAATATTCGAAATAACATTGCTACATTTCAAGCTTTTACGTCTGAACTTTTCTGTGAAAATCGACTGCGACAGACAGACGAGGGCACGCATGAGTGATTGTATTGGGATTTGCAACTCCTTAGGCACGGAGTGCTTAAAATGTAGCGTTAGAGATTTCAAATATAGAAACAACTTGCAACTTCGTAATAATCCGATAGCTACTAGAAACAAAAGACAAGTATAATTTGATAATGGAAATACGTATACGTGTAAGTTACAATCGCGAGCAAGTTCGGTCACGTAGTCGCGATCGAGTACGAACTAAACGGTTTCTTGGGAGTTCTTCAATCTCTGAGCACTGGAGGTGAATTACCTCGGGCGATCGCACTCTTTGTCTCCGTAACGCAGCGAAGTTCCACGTCTCTCAAGTTACAGTTAGCTCGGAGGGCGGAATACTAAATAAACCGAACAGCGATCAGCTAAGCAGCAAGCGGAGCTCTAACTTGCACTTCCCGACTCCAAATAATTCTCGCTGTCTAAAGTTAACGTAGTATTTTTATACAGACACATTTATTATGTAGATATGAGGCTAGCATGTAAGAATGCGTGCGAAACTATTTATGATTCGAATGAGGACCTCCCTTGTTTTTTTATGGCATAGAGATGACATACGAGCACACAGGCCACCTCGCACACACACACACAGGTAGTTTTACTTATAGTGATATCTTTATCGCTTTTTTCATTGTGTTTTGCAGTGTAACTGAACTCCTAGAGGTCCTAGAGCGACGTAGTCAATGTCCTCATAAAGTTTATGAGGTAGGTATTTGATTTGATCGATTCAGTGGCAAATTTCTGAACCGGGCTGAGATTTGTATGCAAAGAGCAAGTCGTTATTAGTCTCCGGTCTGGACGTGATTCTCTTCCAAGATTCCAAAGCATCGAGTACTCCCGGGTTTGCATTATTAATAAGTATGACGTCAGTTGGTTTATAAAAACGATGCTTCGTTTGATAGTACTTGTTTTGCGAATGTTCTAGAAAAGATTTCCACCTCAAGCTTGCTAGTGAAACACGGGTTTTACATAAATTGCCACGACATGAAACACGAGACAAGCTGTTAGGACATCTTGATATATTAAACGTGGGGAAGAAAAATGGATCGTTCCAAGTGGAAGGTGAACAATAAAATGGGGAAGTATCATGCATTCCGCAATGCTAAGTCGTCTGATTAGGCTCGGGAGCAGCATCAATCACTCGGCCGGTAACCGCGTTACGTCTCGCCACTAATTGTGATCCCGCGCCTCGCGACCGAAGGCACAGTACCGATCGATCCCACCCTCGACCCGCCACTATCGCTCTCGCGACTCGCTTTTCTTTCCACTTTGCGAGCTTTACATCGAAGTGCGAACTCCGTCGCAGCTGTCTGAAGCCCGTATAAATGCGGCGATAGTAATGGCCGGGGCGGCGCGCCCGCGGGCCCGGGAAGTAGGTCGGGCCGGCGACCCCCTCCTTGTCCTCGCTTTCACTGCGTCCGCTGCTCGGGATAAAGCCTAATTTTATTGCGTTGCGTTCGATCGTGTCTTTTCCTGTCGGTTGTTCGTTTGTACAAATAACTCAATTTTATGGCGAAACAAATACCTTATCCCGGTTAATTAGAACACATTTTTTTTATCACAATTTCTGAAACTGCGTTAACACTTCCAGTGCCAGCAACCCGCTAGGTGGGTTCTCTCTTCGTATAAGCATTTTTTGCTACAAAGCCGAAAAACGCTGAAATCGGTTACGAGCGTAGCTCATAGCGCTACGTGGCAGCGAATGTGATAACTGTGTTCCTACGTGTTGTCGCGAAACTAAAATCACACAAATAGTTGCATCGATGCTATTCTTTTCACGGCTTCATACAGCGCCATAACTCACGCTCGTCTAGAATGGCAGCGGTGTTTGTAACAGTCGTTATAAACTGACGTCGCAGCTAACTGACTGCAGTCACAAACAAAACAGCAACTCAGTCAGTTTTTAATGAATATAGTGTTGCCGTTAAAAATGATATGTATTTCTCGCACAATTGTAGAAAGCTATTAAAACATATACGACAGACTGCGACCGCTCCGATGGTCCATATAACATCGTAACGACTTCCTTTTAAGTGTCTTCTTGCGGAATATAACAAAGTTTGTTATTTGATATGCTGCAGGCAATTTGTTTGAAACCTAGACCTTGTGATATTGCTACAGGCTGCTTTGTCGGGTAGAATGCAAGCGCGGCCTTATCACGGCTACGATTTATTACGAACAAAGGTAGCAATATTGCGGCTTTTAGCTACATAATGTGTAGTAGGAATAAATCCCAAAAATAAAACAAAGAACCCGCGACCACTCGGCAATGCACGCTTTTAAGATTTAATTCTCAAGGTGCCGGCTCTTTCCTGCTCGTAAAAGTAATGAATGCATTTGGAATGAGAGCGAACATTTCATTCTGTATTCGTACCTACTGCTACAGGTGTCGCAAACTTGAATGTGCATTTCTCGCTAAAATTGGTAATTGGAGCAGGAAAGACGTTCCGCTTAAGAGCTAAATTCATTTATTATACATGCCGAGCGTTAAAATTATAATGCCGTTCATTTATAAATTGAGTGAGCACAAATTAGTTTTTCAATCCAAATTAATTTGTCATTTGTAGGGATAATGTCTTGATACTCCTCATGTATTAATGACATTTTGAATTTAAAGCGACAGTGTACCCAAACGCCTTTCAAAACTAAGACTCTGGCAGTTTTTGTAATTGCGGAAAGTACTTACGTAATTAATATTTTCTTCAAAGGTTTATTTATTGTATCTTTAATTAGTGCGTCTAACTAAATTTTAATTTTTTATACGAATATATCTCACATACACACTTGACAGCTTGAAACACATTGAAGGTCAAGTGCTCTGATTTCAAAGTTAATAAGGAAATATGTTGCACAGCCCCTGTCGCGTTGATACTATAGTTCCTTACTACTTTATTTTACGTACCATGGTATCAAGAAGTTTTAATGTTCACGATTGGCCGTATAACTTTGACTTGACACGACTAATGACGTGAAAATGTACAACGCAGCAAACTTACGTATTGTCAAACATTCAAATTCCTTAATAGTACATTGACGCAATAGTGCAGTGCCTCGAGTGTAAGTTGCTGCGATCGAGATGTTTTTGTGTATGTAAAAATACACTAGAGGCTCTATATGACGGAGCGCGCCTTCGCGAAATAAAACGCTATTCGCACTCATTTGTTTTTTGATTATCGTATTTAAACAATATTTTATTCGTGGTTGATCTTTGATTGTGAACAATACAAAAGCAATTTCATTTAACGTATTGAACGGACTGCACCAAAAGTTGGCATTCATTTTAAATTGCTACCATTTAATTTGTAATCAGGTCCCAAATTGCATTTAAAAGCAGCAATTTGATAAAACTTCATTACATTGCGGTAAAAAATGCTATTTATTGTATTTATCATTTATGAAACGTTAATTATGTGATTCTATGTTCATTAAAGTCTTCTTTTAAAGATCTTATGAAGCTTAACTAGATTGTCGGCTTCTTCTCGTGCCTTTTTTTGCATCAGATAAAATTTTCGGAATGAAAAAGTAGGTATCTAAAGTATTGTGTTAAAATTTTCTAAACACATTTTACAGAAACCGTTATTTAGTTCTTATTTGAAGATAATTTCAAGTAGTTCAGACACTTAAAATGTTCTTTAACCTCTTTCCAAATAACTACTTATTTGAATCGTAAACACGGTACCTAAACTAAATTACTTTCAGGTCAGCGATCGATGATCATAACATATTTGTTAGTATCAAGAAAAATAAACCGTTTTAACTTGGAAATTGTACCAATAAAAGGATTAACATATGAGGACGTTACTGTGAGTGGTCACGTTCACGTCTTAGAATCTATTGCAATTTGTGCCATGAGCAATATCAATTTGCATTGGAGCCAGTGGTCTCGAGCTGGAGATCAATCTCGAATCTCAAAGGGGATGGACTCTTGAGAGGATTATAGTAATATTGCTGAAGTTATCTTGTAGCGATATAACGTTACTTCGTTATGCAAGATGTAAATTGTGAATGCAAATTCTGTATCCTACAGACCATTTAGATTAGTCTGTTACGAGTTGAATAGGTACACGTAGACTTAGATGCAGATTATGCTCTCATACAAAATAAAGATCATTAGTAAATTCATTAATGTCTTAGCGATACAGGCAAACCAAAATAAAACACATTTCGCTAGTGTTTTATTAAATTATTACATCAGATGTATGAATCGCGAATACGACACGTAAGTTGTCAACACAATTATTGAGGTTACTTTATAATTATGAATGACATAATCCTGCGCAAATAACAACCGTTTTGATATGGAGCTAAATCTTAATATCGCACGCCCTTTGCGTTAGCTAAATAATATAACATATCGTGCCCTTGTGTGACCTTTACCGCACTATACGCAAATCTCTCTCGTTTACATTGTTAACGTGTCATTTGGTCGCTACAAAGAAACTTTCCGCTTCAACATTCCGAGTTGAAAATAAATGTTTTTACTTATTCTATGAAACATGCGGATGTTCTTATTTCTCCATTGTTAAACATTCTTGTGAGGCTGTTTAGATGACGATAGTTGTTTTCTCTTGGGCTAACTCTTGAAAGTACTTAGCCATGTTTGCCATGCTTTTGAACCAGACTTTGTTGCAATTTGGTTATAGACTCTATTCCACGTGGTAAAACCATATTTCTTTTGACATGTTATCGTATTATTTAGAGCCCCTGTACGTACGTCCACCAAGAAACTGATTAACTTTTTGACCTCTTCCTTCTCTTGATTTTTTTTCCAATCGATTTGCTGCTGGACATTCCAACGGAGCACGACCCTAATCCATCTTTAGCTCAAAAACTTGGGATAAATCGGTAAGTAGTAGGTGCATACCAAGTTACGGCCTGGCCCCCGCCCGAGCGCCCGGAAACTTCAATGATAAGTTCCGACTGAGATTAACTCCTGCCCCGCCAACTTTGATCCAAGATACATTTTCAGTTTGCAATTCTAGAGTTTTAATTGAACTTTGAACCCAATGATACAAAATGGCTTATTGGCAAAACTTTGAAAGGCATTATCTGTAATTATAATACGTGAAAAATGTTTTCTGTAAAGTGAGGCTGGACAAGATGCGTAACGCTAGATGATTTTTTTGGAGATGTCGAAAATTAGAACTATTAAGAACTTTTTATCGGAACATTTAATGAGAACTTTTTTCGGTTAATCAGTTATAACTAGTGCTGTAAGAGTTGTACTTGCACTACCTAGTATTTAGCATCGTTCCATATCATGTTATTTCTGGTACTTAAATATGTTTACATAACCTATTTACCCTACCTCTGAGTGCAACGTCTTATATTATGCGCAATTACTTTATAATACTTGTTTGCAAAATACATTCGCGAATCTTCACCAACACACTCAACAAAACTGGCATTAACAAATTGATGTGTTGCCTCAGAGAGAATTCATAAGTGTCTTATAAAATGTTAAGTAGATAGCTAACAAGCTTCCGCGGCAGAACTTTCCAACAAAACGTGCCAAACTTTCTGCATAATCGTTATAATATTTGGACAGCCTTGTCATATTTTATCTCATCGATTTGCTTTGGAAAAGGGATACTGATCTTACGTAATAACTACGAGATGCTGGTCCCCAAACCGTGAAATTCGTTTACCCATCCCTATTACCTCTTATCTGTACTCCACTCCTGTAGGATGAGTTTGAAAAATGCACCTCTGCAATATTAAACGTTTGCACGCACTCTGAATTTCATAATTGTACCGTTAAGCCAGATAAACTGTTGGTCAATACTGAGAGTTATGTTAAGATCCTAGACAAAGAAAACGAGCTAGGTAATCGTAAATTTATACATAAAGTGATCCGTTTTCATAACAATGCTATTCTGGTTCACGGTATCTACGTATTACTAAACTAGGCTATATCATGGAGCTTGTTAGCGAATTTTAAATTGGTACTTTAAGTAATAATATGACTAACGATCAAAAACTTGCTTTTGTCCGCATCTACGCCGATAAGTCTTTTATCGCTGTTCCCGCTGGAACTGACTATGTTTCCGATATCTAACGTGGGTATGTCCCTACCTTCCTATTTCTAGCTATATCTTTGTACCAAGTTTCTCGTCGATCAGGTGTTAGCTCCGTCCTCACAGTTCAACGAAAACTGTTAGGACGGAGCTCACTAACTTAAAGGTAAGGATTTCAATGACTTTAGGGTATTAAAAAAAAAAGTCCTGGGAAACTAAACCTCTTCAAGCTTCCGAAAGATATTTGTATTGCGACCCTACTACATCGGACGGGGAACTGCCTCAAGTAATAAATAGATATCGTCTTCAATACAATTTCATTGTGATCGCTCCGTGCCTGTAATACAGTAGTAGCTTCATTTTTACTCAACTCGCAAAAGTTTCAGTTCCCAAGGCCTGGATTAAGTCAATTTACAAAATGTCGTCCTAAACTTTAGTTGACTTACGCTTAAGAACATTGAAAGCGGGTCAATTTGTATTTGAAAGCCCATAATTGACAGTGATATTGTATTTCGTTACGTTTTATTTTATTCCATCTTTATCAGGACTGGAAAGGAAAGAGAGGAATAAATGGTCCCTGAAACAAATAGTTAATCAAGCCTAGACCTTGATAGGACTATGATAAAAGTTGATCCCGATTTGGTTTCTTTTGTTTGTAGGTTTATGTCAAAGTATTATCCCGGTCGACCTCAATTGTTTTTTTAAACTATTGATAAAACGAGCTGGGGGGTTAATATAACATGGCTTTGTAGTTGCAGAAAGAGCTATAGAAGTTATATAGCTCTGTCTTGTTCTCTCAGCGTAAACAGAACTGCATAGGTATGTCATAATAACCCTCCTGGGGGGTTATTATGACATAGCTATGCAGTTCTGTTTACGCTGAGAGAAATGGACAGAGCTATACAACTGCCATAGCTCTGTCCTTTGCGCTCGCCGTAAAATGGATTGCAAAGCCATGTCATAATATAACCCCCCTGATCTATTTTCGATAAAATACAAAGCTTCTAATATAAAATAATATCATAGTTAACCAACATCCTTACTCTTTTTAGGAAAACTTCGATTCACATTAAGACATTTCTTTGTTTAACAAATAATGATGCAAATGCAAGGTTCTAAGTCAAACATATAGACATCTTTGTCCCACGATTATAAAGTCATATTCATATCAAAGATAAAGTCGAAAAGAGAACTCTATACAAAACAAAGGACCGCATGTACGAGAGTTACCAAACGTACGTCGATGGTATAGTTACTGATATTGCGCAAGACAACGGAGCGTAGGGTATTAGCTTGTTTTTCTCTGTCCGGAGTTCTCCTGTAAAAAATAATGGAACGCTTATGGACATGAGCGAAGCGGAACGCGATGCAGAGGTTTTTGACTGAAAATCTTTGATCTTTTTTAATTGGAATAAGAATTCATAGATTAAAAAAAAAAAAATTATTCAGATCCGATATTCTAGGTGGTAAAACCATATCGTTTTGGACCTGTAACCCTATTGTAAACGTTTTAATAGCTCTTATTTACAATAAGGATACCATAACAGGTCAAAGACGATATGGTTTTTACCGCCTACAATAGAGGCCCAGATGAGCACTTTTACAATATTTACTTATCTTGCTTATTAACCCCCGACGCAAAAAAGAGGGGTTTTATAAGTTTGACTTGTATGAAGATTTAAAAATCCAATATAATCCAATTCTCCGAGAAATTAGCTGAGATGCGATGGACTTCTTGGGTATAAAACACTGAAAAACACTGCCACAGCTGCCAAAACTGATTTAGGAGTAAATTTTAATAGGCTCCGACAGCAGTATATATAGCGTAGACGGTCCAAAATCTCGAATCTACAACCACAATCTTATACAAACGGTCACTTTGGATACGGATGCCACCGTCATACAAAATTGGATTGGATTTACTCGGAACCCGGTCAAACGTGGTGCAAAACGCTCTAGTTCTTTAGATTCGCCCGCTGTCGCCTCTGGCTGAGTCCCGCCCCAAACCCCACTCCGGCGCAGTTCACCGACCTCCACAATAGCTAGGGAGCTACTCTCGTTGAATACGAAACGAAAGCATCCTCGCGAACTGCCCCACCGCTCGCAAAAATGAAAACGACTACATTTTCTATGTATTTTGCTAATGGCAGCTTGCGGCTTGAAAATGCGAATACTCTGTGAAAATATGTTGCGGATTTGATGTCAGATTGATTGCATTTGGCGGGATTGATCGGCTTTCTTCATTCAGGGTTACGTTTTCAATATGCAGATTTTTTTATTGCATAAATTGAGGCTTTTCGATGGTTGTATTATTTAATTTACTCAATCGAGTTATTAAAAGAAAACCGATGATTTCCAATCTTCCGATTCCATCGAGATCCGGTGTAAAATTCAGTTGCAAGATTTGAGCATATCAATTAGACCTTAGTGATTAGAAATTTAATGTCATTGTTTTGTTTTCATACATGTGAATATAATTTTCTTTCAATTACGGACTAATCATAACATTGCACTAAATACTAAGATTTATACCAAATCAATTTCCTAAACAGTGCAGTTTTATTTCGTCACCAAGAGTTTCATTCGAGGATACCGATTTTGAAAAATGATGTTGAATTTTAATTTCAAAATGGTGGACATGCTATATTTTTTTTCAAGTTGTACGAGTATCTGGACGAGGTAGTTAATATTTTTTTGTGCAGTAGGTAGTGAAACGAAATGCAGATTTAGAACCTCGTTTAAAAAATATATAATTACATTAAATTACTTTCCGCTTGATACAATCTACTCGTACTATAAATGCGAAATATTTTAAGATTTTGTACTTACCACTTTACCCCTATTGTAAACGTACTATTCATGAATCGGTCGTTTTTGATGTCAAGTTAATAAAAGATATTAACGTTAACTATACGATCACAATAGAAGTAAACCCAAGTGTTATTATGCCAGTCTTACTCATGATTATTGGTAATGAAGTTCAAGAAACTGTTAAAAGGTAGCACGGTGAAAATATTTGCCATCTAAACAGACTTCCTTTGATACCTCTCCAATTTTCTTCTCCGAGTACCTAACGGTTAGAGTTCAATGAATCTTATTCGTACGAAGCGAGGTAGTAGCTTTAATTCGGGATGTACTATGAAGAGTCGTTGCTCTTAATTGGTTGGTTTCGTCAGGGGCATTTGCTCAAGGGTTGAAGTTTTTGTCGTCATGTCCACTAAAGTACTTAACACTGGAAATTATGTCATACAGGTACTGTGGACTAAGGGACCTCGTGATCGGTTTAGGTTCATTTTAAACGTGTGTACTATAGTAAAATAGTGACTATTAAAAAGAAGCGAAGCGTATTTTCAACTAAATAAATACTGCACATTATTACCTATATGTATATAGGTACTATAGTGATACGATGTAGAATGAAAATTAAAGACATTTTGAATACAAGGTTTGTTTACATTGTTGGCAAGTTCTATTGAAACAAACCTTACTTAAAATACTAAGTCTTTAATTAACGCAGACGTATCATCATCGTCATTAATATCATCCGAATCATTTCCGTCGCTGCAAAAAGGCTTTTCCCAAAGATCTCCATCATCATCAGTCCTGCGAGTAGCAAACAAAGATCGTTACAAAGTAAGTGTCTAAAGTAAAGTAGGTATGTATAGTGTGATTGTGTAAAGTGTGTGTCTTAACAGGCACATGCTGAGTTGGGACAGTTTCACAACAACTGTCCAACTTTGTGTAGCTTATTTATTTATTTTTACTTTAATTGTGTGTTGCTATGAATAAATGTTTATCTTTATTTCTTTCTTTAAAGACATTACAAATATTTGTTCAGCGTAAGGTAAATGACCTAGGGTCTGTTAATTATTCTGATGTTGCCTCCGGATACACTACGAAATAAATTATGGCTTTTATCCTTCTCTCGCTAGCTGAGTTTCGTTTGCTTTTAACTTGATGTTAAGAAATTTCTGTAATCCAATTTGGTCTAATGTAGTGTTAAACCTTAAAGGCATCCTGGGTCAGTGTCAGGTTCATTTTGGTAGTTAACGACCGGATTTAACCTTTTAAACACGTCAACAGAATGTCGTATAGAGACGCAACACGTTAAAAGCTTGAAATAACTCAGTGTCAGTTGGGCGCCTACGGCATGAAAATTGGTTGACGTGAATTGCTGTGGCATTCAAAGGTTATAAGATACAGAACCTTATTTTACTTTGTCTCTACACGTATTGCTATCGTATCCCCGAAAACTTGTCGTCTATTCTACATTGTAGAAAAGACGACGTGTTCTCGGGGAATTGCAAAGTCTGACGATATTATGTGACTCGTAAAGTTATCGTATTATTTTTGACTCGGCCGCTATTACTGTTAAGCACATAAGACGATGACGACGACGACAAAAGGATAATAATTAGTGTAAAAACCCGTGTCGTATTGTCATCGTCATCGTCTTATTTACTGTAGGACAGACGACGTGTTTTCGGGGAATTACAGAGTCTGACGATTTTCAAAGCGATACCCGATATCATTAATCATAAATCATTTATTTGCAAGAACGTAGAATTGCAATAGTGGAATGGTGTATAGATAACCGGAGTCATTATCGCATCGTCGGACATAAGTCGTTATTTTTGGGTAGTGTAAATTTGGACACAATGATATTTCTCCCTACTTCGATGAAATATTTGCAGTATGTGTGTACTTAAAAAGCAATCAGCTTGTTGGTAGCGTCTGCGTCTCTAAAATATTCATAAAGCATTTGACTTTTAAAATATACCAATTTAAATGTATTGTATTGTGTTAAACGTCATTTTGTATCCCAAATGTTCTGAAAAAGAGACGTTTATTTATTTCATTTCGAACAATGAAAGTTTATTGGGAGCGTAACAATATACTGTAGAAATATTCGATCTCTCTGTTAATTTTGCTTCAATGTCACCATAAATAACACGAACAACGAGTTATTTTATCCTCGTGTATTATCTCTAAATGTAACTCAACTCAAAATATAGGTTACCTGAATAAGTGACTTTAATTGTGGTTGGTTTGATGATTTCGTAAAAAATGAAAAATGATTCCTGAAGAAATGCCCAAGAGCTTTAGCCATTTAAGAAAAATAGGCTCATGCGTTATATTAATGAAATTAGATTACAGACAGATGGACCACACGAAACGACAAAGCAGTAAGAGTACTTTTACGAGAATTTCAAAAGTGCTGTACCTATACGTGAAATAAGCACCCATATCGTCAAGCTATGCTAGCAAACACTGCACTATGGTTCAAAAAAGTCCAAATTCCAAACAAATCTGCTGAACACTCATGACTAATAGCAAAAATGTCTTAAAGCAGTGCTGTAGCCAATTTAGTTAACAAGTTTAATCATCAACAAAATCAAAAAACATGTTATTCTTACAAAAAAATCCGAAAGTTTTAATTTTTTCAAGAAATCTTCACTGTCGATATATTTAAGAAAAGGGCTCTGAAATGGCCGCATTTAATCCCTCTCCTGATGCAAAATACCTACTCAAGACCCCGCTATCCAATTACGACGTTTTAGACGATTTCCTGACCCTTAAAGCAAATTTTAAATGCCTTTTCAATTCTATTTAACAAAGTGGCCAAATGGGAAGAGGTTTAGAGTAGAGGAGGGTTAGCATTTATGTCTATTGTTATATCTGTATGTATTAATATTATTATGATACATACATAATATTAAATGATATATAACAATTTCCTTTAAAACACTAAATAAATAAATAACAAGGGCATCTCACACACATGGACCTGGTAGTATGTTTAAATATGCGATAGAAATGTTTATGTAGAGAAAAACACTAAACTTTGTACAAAACATGTGAGGCCCGTGAAAAAATAAATGCGCTTATAAATATTTGCCTCTTCTTGAATCGAACCCAGGACCATTAGATTCATAGGCAGCGTCACTATCAATTAGCCTAACACCATATTTACATTAATTTACACATGTAAATTCAATCGTCGTTCCCACGATGGTTCTTACTAAGGGTAACTCAGGTCCAGAAATCGATATGTCAAGGTCTCGTTTTCGGGAAAACTCGTTTTCAACCCGAGCTACGCTCGGTCTCCTACTAACTAAACTACGTTATAAGCTGAAAACGTATTTTAGCCGTGATTTTGTTGGATTCTAGAAAACTGACGGTGAAGGAAAAGTTTTGTAGAGGCGGTAGATGTTAAGATAAACACGGGATAGGCCAGTCGCCTGATCGATAACATTGTTCTGCAAAATGGAGCGCGGCGGGGCTGGTGTGGACCCGATAGAGGGGGTGGGAAGTGTTAGAAATATTTATCAACTTTTTTGTCACCGCTTCTTTGTGTCACCATTGTCTATTGATAAGGGATTTTGCAAGTAAAGTTGTTCTATACAGGGCGACTGCGAGGCCGTGATCCTAACTTAATTTTCCCAAATCAATAAACGATTGAAATTCTCTTAGTAAATACCTATAGTGGTTTTTGAAATAATTAAAACCTAGCATTTTATTAAAATTAAAGTAAGTTTCCCTAATTAAAACCTATTTGACCGATCAAACGAGGAAAAAATGAGTGGCCATGATGACCGAATAAAAATGATTCATTTAATGTTTATTTTAATAAAAATCAAAGTAAAAATCAAAGTCTTAACACTTTTAAATTTATTACGTTTACTTCGTTGCTATACGACTCCTGTATTTTTAAACTGTATTGTGATATAAGTACTGAACGTGAACAATTGAACGGCTACTTGTATTACCGCCGTACTCAAAAACATTGAAGAGACCAATAACTCATTCCTTTTTCACACTTGTTGAAAATGGCCACTTAGAGGGAGTTGTTTACTTAGTAGTTAACCGAAACACCTAAAACAAATTCGAAAATGTGACACATTGATTTAACAATTGATTACGATTTTTAACCATTAGTACCTGTTTAACTACTGATGTAACAACAGGCCCTTAGGGCTGAATTATTTATATTATCAGTAGTTGACTAAACTAATGGTTGCAATTTGAAAATCACCGATCAAAATGCCCTAAGAAAAGACTTACAATCGTAATTGACTTGACTCTGTGCGGCCGTAAGACTCATTGTAGAGCTCAGGTATCCTCTTACTCGTATGATAAAATTAATGGCAAAAATAATACCTCCCCTCCTCATTGCTACAGAACAAAGAAAGTAAAATAATTTACATAAGTTTTCATTTCGCCTCACTCCGTAGTTGTTTCTTTTTTTTGTTTTTAACTCCCATCCGTTATTGAATCGAGAGAGAAAATTTCGTTTACTTTGTAAACGATGATCTCTATCTGGGGGTTATTATGACATAGCTATGCAGTTTTGTTTACGCTGAGAGAAAAAGACAGAGCTATATAACTCTTATAGCTCCTTCCTTAACGCACACCGTAAAATAAACTGCATAGGCATGTAATAATAACTCCTCCGATGAGGAAAACGGAAGTTGATTATTGCGAAAAATAAGCAAAACCGTTCATCTCAGAACTTGGACTAAGCAACTGTGAAGTCTAACCAACCAAGAACTTTGAAGTCAAGGAAACTGTAAGCTTTCTTTAATGTTCCCGATAAATTTGACCAATCGTTAGAATCTAAAATATAAAACGGTTTTGGGTGATTCTTCGGGGCCCTGATTTTTGACGTCCGAGGGCTTAGTCCAATGAACTCTTAGTTTAGAAGGTTGTTTTTTTTTTCAGAGGTGACTGATATTCATGTTTAACTGGGACACCGGTCGATTTTCGTGTAACTGATTCTAAACATAGATAAAAAAAATAAAAAAACCCATTATTCTTATTACTCTGTCGTGTCCGTCCTCCATTTTCTTGAAATCATATGATAATAACTTAAATTTAGTCAACTTTATCAATATCTTGAGTGACCACATAAAAAGAAGATTAGTTGTTAAATTAAAAAAAAACAACAAATATTTTTTACATGCAATATTATTCTTATAACTGAGGATTTAACATTTGTCCGCCGTAAAATTCTTATTACTCTGGAGCGGGCTTCAATCAGCTGTATCATAAAGACATTTAAAAACCTAGCGAAAACTCCCACGTGGGCCGGTTTTTAGTCGCGTTCCGAACGTGCCAGGTGGTGGACGTGTCGGCTGATGCTCATCGCTCCGGAGTTACGAAGGCAAATATATCATTACTCTGTCCTTGGTTTACGTAATATTCTTATCACTCTGTTAGTTTTTTTAATAAGTGTGTAATATTTAAAAAAAAATACTTGTGCTTGTTTAACTGCTTTACGTGCTATCTTACCGTAGCATTAACGGTAGCCTTCCAATATGTTTGTATTATGAACCATCAGCTTGTTTTCATATTTTTCTTACTCTTCTGTCCCTTATTGCTTCGGAGTTATGGACAGCGGAATAAGAAAATCGTCAGTTTTCATAGTTTTTTTTCACTTTCGATGTTGTGATTTATTAATTAGAGACTCATGCAGCCGTTTTAACCTGCTTCAAAAACTTATGTTATCAATCCGACACGTATTTAGGTAAGCAATTAATTCACATATCGTCGGTGATACTGCAATACCGCGTAACGAACAATTTAGATAAAATGCAAAATACACCTTATCATGTAAGTCAGTAAGGTACATTTTACAACTTATTGAATTTGTTAGCTGCGCTGTTTTGCAGTATCACCGACGATATGTTAATCTATTAGGGCTCCCAAACAACTAAACAAAAAAATATAGCTGATGTTTGTATGTTTGTTTGTAAATTTGTATGTACCTATGTGTTTTTTCAAGCATTTCCCCGAAACTATCAGTTGGACTGTGACCATTATTTTTTATTAGCTTAAATTTACTTCAACATTGGGAACAGTGTTGAACAGTGCAAGTTTCATCAAAAACCGCTCAGTACAATTTCAAGAAATTTCAATTTCGTATTTTTTATGTATAAAAGTATATTTTTTAAAATAAAACTATAACACTGCTTAAGCACGCCTAAAATTAGTTTTCTATGATGCTTATTAATACAAATAATAAATTATTGTATACCTAGGTACTTCAATAATAATTGCACATGTTTTATTTTTATGTAATTTAAATACCGAGAAAATCACATAATTTTTAATATTTTAAACCTATTCTTACTTCTCTGTCGTCAATTTCTTATTCCTCTGGGCACAAAAGTTAAAAAGTTAATTATTTTCTTTAAGAATTCATAAAAATGAGTGTCAAAACCATATTCATGTTTCTAAATAAATCTACTTTCGTGGGAGAATATATTTATTACTTAAATATGCAAAAAAAAATACGACAGAGGAATAAGACAAAAATCACGACCTCGAAGAATCACCCTTTTCTCGGAGGCATTAGAGCAATACTGTGATCGGATGAAAGACGTCTGGGACGTTCAAGGTCGACATCTAGATTATTTCAGCAAGTATTGGAAAAATGTACAGCGTCGACGTAATTATCTTTTAGTATTTTGTTTAACAGATATCTGACATTTATGACAGCCGCGGTATTTTTTTATGGAATCGTGAAATACATAATCAAATCCGTAAGTATAAATTATGTTTTCTGGAATCAAATATACAAAAAGATTTTACTGCAGTGTTGCTGGTTTCTTTTAAATTTAAAAGCAAAGTTAAGACGCTGTTAGAAAATTAAACATCCAAGTTCATCAAACTCGTCTACAATATGAATGAAGTTAAATTGTATACTTAGATGAAAAAGAAACGTCCTTAACTTTTGATTTAAATAACATTCCCATTTTATAGGGCGGCTGAGAGTTATCCTACCAAAGGTTATTGAGAAAATGAGGATTCATAGAAAAAATGTACTTCCAATACATTCTTCTTTTGACAAAGAAAGTGTTTATTATTAACAGTAACATCTTGTTATGTTTTGAAGCCTTTTGACGCTGTATTTAATAAATCGTAAATGCAAAGTAGGGAGCAGACATTTTAACTTCAGCAACGAGAAAAAGAGTAGGTGGGTAATAATAAATGAAAGTGAGCAATCACTGCCGCCCATGACAAACACCACTTCAGATGAACGAAGTGTCGGAGAGGAAAGCTAGTAACTAAGTATACTTGATATATTCACGCCGGACTCGTGGACTTACTACTCATTGTGCCACTGCTATTCGACGGACCCCTCGTGGCAGGGCTCCTATTTCTGGACGATTTGCCCTTCGGGCATCTAAAGATACCTAATGAACCTAACCTACCTACTTTTGCGGATAAAAATGATTTCTGAAAGCGAATAGCAGTGGGACAAAAGCAGTGGGTCCACGAGTCAGTCGCTAAATATATTTGTAGTAAATAAACTCTTCTATTGTTTAATGCATAAATTCTTATAAATCAAAAATAAAACTTTACCAACAATTTTCAAGCAATTTTTTTGTAAACGGTTGTCAATTGAGTGTAATTTTAGAATCTACAAAAATACTATTATATTATAAGACTTTTAAAATACCATAATAATAATAATAATATCGTTTTGATAGATCGATCTCAACGCCGGGCAGTGCTCGTTGACGTCACCATCCCGCATGATGAGAACCTCGTGAAGGCTGAGAAGGACAAGCTCAGCAAGTACCTTGACTTGGCTCACGAGGTGACCGCCATGTGGGATGTTGACTCGACGATCATTGTCCCAATAGTTGTTTCGGCAAACGGTCTTATAGCGAAGAGTCTTGACCAACACCTCAAGAGACTCTCGCTAGATGGCTGGATCAAGGGCCAGATACAGAAGGCAGTACTTCTCGACACGGCACGTATTGTGAGGAGGTTCCTCTCTCTGCAGCCCTAACCACCGGTAGCTTGAGCCCTGCCCCGCTGCCGGCGGCATTCGTAGGTTAGGTTTTTTATAATGTTTATTTTTTATATTAGTATTGTTATTTTACTTTTATAATTGAATATTTATTGTAAAAAACCTAATTTACAGAAAATTAAATAAATACTTAAAATAATAATAAAAGTTCTTAACAGTCTTTTGTCGGGTGGCAATAAGGTGCGCGCCTTCAATGGCTGGGTGATACCGCTGCTCACATACTCCTTTGGCATACTAAGGTGGACTCAGACTGAGCTGGACGCCCTGGATAGGAGGGTCCGTCTACTGCTTAAATCACATCGCATGTTGCACCCACGCTCATCTGTTATGAGATTGTACATCCCGAGGAAATGTGGAGGTCGAGGCATTTTAAATGCTAAGAATCTTCACAACCACGAGGTGTGCAATCTCAGGGATTATTTCCTTCACAATGAGTGTGGGATGCATCGTGATGTGGTTGCAGTAGACAGAAGCCTCACGCCTCTCTCCTTAGCAAACGAGAACTGGCGCAGACCAGCGGTGTTGAGCACTGAAGACCGCAAGAACATATGGAAGAGCAAGGAGCTGCACGGACGCTTCTACCGGGCCTTGACAAGGCCCGAGGTAGACTTTTTAGCGTCCGTGAACTGGCTAAGGTTTGGTGACCTCTTTGGGGAAGCCGAAGGTTTTGTCCGTGCAATTGCTGACGAGGTCATAATGACAAATAATTACCGGAAATATATTCTGAGGGATGGCACGGTTGATATTTGTCGAGCATGCCGTTGCCCCGGCGAGTCCCTCAGACATATAATTTCCGGTTGTTCGCATTTGGCCAACAGCGAGTACTTGCACAGACATAACCTTGTAGCCAGGATTATCCATCAGCAACTTGCTCTTCAATATGGTCTTGTTGAGTCTGAAGTGCCGTACTATAAGTACACACCGACGCCAGTTCTCGAAAATGGTCGTGCTACGCTCTATTGGGATCGATCTGTCATCACGGACAGGACTATTGTCGCCAATAAGCCTGATATCGTTTTGACAGATCGATCTCAACGCCGGGCAGTGCTCGTTGACGTCACCATCCCGCATGATGAGAACCTCGTGAAGGCTGAGAAGGACAAGCTCAGCAAGTACCTTGACTTGGCTCACGAGGTGACCGCCATGTGGGATGTTGACTCGACGATCATTGTCCCAATAGTTGTTTCGGCAAACGGTCTTATAGCGAAGAGTCTCGACCAACACCTCAAGAGACTCTCGCTAGATGGCTGGATCAAGGGCCAGATACAGAAGGCAGTACTTCTCGACACGGCACGTATTGTGAGGAGGTTCCTCTCTCTGCAGCCCTAACCACCGGTAGCTTGAGCCCTGCCCCGCTGCCGGCGGCATTCGTAGGTTAGGTTTTTTATAATGTTTATTTTTTATATTAGTATTGTTATTTTACTTTTATAATTGAATATTTATTGTAAAAAACCTAATTTACAGAAAATTAAATAAATACTTAAAATAATAATAATAATACAATTATCATGTTATAGTAGTATTAATACTATTATAATATTATTAAACACGAAGCTATATCCAAGGAATTAGGATTAAAGTTGTATCCAAGAAAAGGATGCATTTTTATTGGATAAAATAAATGTATTTATTTGGTATTGATGGACATTACATACAAGAACTGAAACAAAAATCCCAAAGATAATGTAACAGGAAACATAAAAGTTTAGAACAAAGTGATTTAACTTTTTTATTGCTAAAACCATTTTCAATTATCCTTTTTATTTTCGTTTGGATCTCCCGAAATAATTTTTATTCTTCTTAAGGAGTCGGGTCAATCAACTTAGGATAATGTAATATCATCTACGCAAAGCGTGCTCCGATTTTTTTATTTTTGCCGAAGTTGAGGGTAATGTTCTCGTCGTAGGTATGCCATCAATCAGAGGGAACTCTTTGACAGATGATCACCCTTTTTAACATTCACTTTTAATGTCGAGCCTGCTAGGGCACGAAAGTTAAATGTTAACAGATTTAAAAACGCTTGATAGTGCAACATATGGTTTACGCTCTATAAAACACGAAGTTATTATTCAGAATGTATGTAGTTTTTGATTTTTAATGTATGTGTTATTTTCACGCTCTGTTGTCGATTGGTTACTGCTCTATCACCTGTTAAACTTAAACTTACTAGCTATTAAATAAAAGACAAGGAAAACGAGTTTACACACTACAGAGTTATTAGTTATAAGAGGAGTTTCTTTGGCCAACTTCCGTTTCCATCGCCTAACAGTTAAATGATACCTACCATGTTTTCATATTAAAATTGCTTATGTATGAAAGTTTTTAAGTCAATCTGACGATCTAAACTTTCTAGATTTGTGTAATTACCTATATACTTACAAGGGAAGTTAACATGTATGTGTTAACCTTATTTACGAGTATTATTCTTGAATTGTATGGTTGTTACAGCGTCAATATTATCGATGAACTTTTCTTTTTTGAAGTATTCTTTGTGTGTTTTTAGTTTACGATTTGGCTCCACGGAACAAAACACACGTGAAAAAAAAAACCCCTTCCGTCTTTGAGGAGTTAGCCCGTTAAACTTAAAATAATATGTCAGTTTTTACAATTAAAATCCCCACTGGGGTAATACTTTGTACTATTGTTTGACTAGACAATAGAGATCTCGATAACATATCGTTTTAGAACAGATTACCGACACTAAAGCCCCTGGAAATAATTAATTTCGAAGGTTTCATGTCATTCGGGTCACTAGGTGTTAATACGTAGTATTTTAAAGGCAGGTAGGTAAATCTGTAGAATCTATTTAAATTAGTGGAATTGGTAAAGCATAAGGCACGTTAGCTTACATCAATCCTATGTCGATATTTCTTTAATTTTTAACGTATTTAACTGACACCAGCGAAATCACTGCGAAATACGGTGGAGCGCCATTATAAAAAAAAGAAAATACGTTTTCAACTTATGTAGAATGCATCTTCATATCTTGGCGGTGTTCAGATCTTTGACATCATTTTTATAACACGCTAAAATTAAAGTAATTTAACACAAAAAATGCACAAAAATCAACGAGATTTGTAACGTTTCTCAAGACTATATTATATCCACTGATTTGGAAACCAACTCAGAGAAAACCAACTTAACAGACCTCGAATAACTTTAACTTTTCGATCATAATCACCGGACTTTCTGCCAGTCAATTGCCAAAATTAAAGTTATTTAACGCTGGAACCGCGGCATGGCATTACAATGCCGGGTGCGGCACTCGTGGAGAGTTGGCGAGTGTAAGCGAGTTGAGATAACTCGCCGCTAAGTCCCGACGTGACTTAGACGACGAGCACTCTTCGAAATTAACAGCGTTTTCAAAGCAGTGGCTTTGCAGACGGGGTTGTACATTACACAACGTTAGTATCTGTTTTTGATACGTGTGTGTTCTTTATCGGAGAAGCGTCAGTGAATTTTGGGGGCAGTGTCCTTGATCCTTGAGAGATAAGATTTGGACTGTTTATGCTCTTTTTGGAAAAGATTCTTGACAAGAATTACAGCGATGATCAAGAATGTTAAACGTTAACTCAAGAAACGAAAGATTTTGTAGAAATCGATACGAACGTGACTTGGACAAAGATTCTGGACTCCATATTTTCGCGATAATGTAGAAAAATCTTATTTCCGAATCCATTGTAACTTTTACAGTCGACGACTTCGAGACTTATGTCGATGTTTGGGAATACAAACATAAACAAAGCCTTTATATCTTCACTTGCATCATAGATGTGTGTGGCACAAGGGAACATAATAATATATTTACGGTGAAGGTATATATTGAATCCAAAGCCAAGTTTAGCGCAGAATTTATAAACGTATCGGGATTTAAAACTAAAGTTCTGAGCGTTGCGAGGAAAAATGCAAATAAAATATTTCATTACGCACTTTTATGAATAAACTTAAATAGGTAATTACATGCTTTATGGTTTATTAGATAGGTCGATTAAATTGCACACTGCAAAATTCCAATAACCTACAAAAAAAACCATGTGGGCGCCTCTTATTAGACAAACAATATTTTTAAGTAAGTACCTACTTACATAGGTAAAGTTGCATTCTTGGGCTATTTTTAATCAAATATTATGACAGTAAAGTATAAAATCAGTCCACAGATGAACTTCTTCCTTTCTTTGAAGTCGGTTGAAAATACATGTTATTTTATTAAAGTAAAAGTAAAATATGCATAGTAGTCCCCGAACAACTTTAAAAATTAAAAGCTTAATAACTCCCTAAAAGTGCCACTTTAAATGTAAATCTGTTCACAACTCGGTACTAAAGCCGAAAAAAGCTACTTTAATCTTCACAAAACCTATCTATTTATCATGCAGGCCTTTCGTGTTTCATAGCTCGTAAAACTCGGAGATTCAATGCCTCGAACAGATTAAAATACGTTCAATGGGTTCCTCTTGGGTACGATTTAGATCTAGAGTATTGTGCAAGATACTGTGATAGAACGAGAACCAATGGAGCATTCGCGAGAGGCCGTCATAAATACACATCAGTTGCATGAGTGCGATATGCCTCAAAGATGCCGAGATGCTGAGAAAGGATGCCCAGTAGGTAATGTACGCGATCTGTCTTCTCGGGACAGTGACCGAGGTAATTGGAGATCACAGCGTTTGTCCGTTATTGATTGCTGCTTTGATTTTGTCTAACAATTATAGCATCGTAATAGAGCGGAAAGATGAATTGAGGAATAGATTGCTTGATTGAGTGCATTAGCCTCAAAGTTGCCTTTGGTATATTGTAATTGATCGCGTATTAACATCAGGCTTACTTACGTACCTTTCACCCGAAACTTCTTCAGCATTGATATTATTCATAGCAGTTTTTTAAAATCACTTTACAATTGTCCGTAACTATTGAAAAGCACGATTCCTATGTTTTTTTCCGATGAAAAAACAGTTTTGTGTTTTATTTACGTAGTAAGTAAGTTAGTAAAAAAAACTGTGACGTTTAGGTACCTCTCGACAGGTAGTTCGCAAAACAAAGTAAGAACTAAATAACAGTAAGATAATTTTTCATCGCCAATAACTGGCTGGTGTAAAATTTCTCACCATTTTACATTTCGTATAAAACGTATTTGATGTTACTTTTTAAACGATTATTGCGAGGGAATACGGTCATGGATATAGCAGAATATAATTAATATAGCTTGCGTCAAAGCGCTTACCCTGTTGACCAAGAGTTTATTATTGCTCGATCCGCGCACCATTTTATCTGTGTCCTGCTACGCTACACTTTATCTGTAACTGTACATATGTAACGAGAAACGTGACATACATTTAGTTCACCTTCAGTCCGGGCAAAGCGTCTAGCCTATTATTGTTGTAATATTAAATGATGCGTTATATCTTTTGGTAAATAAAATGTGACAAGTCAACAATAAATTACAATCAACAAATATCATAATTGTTTTAATATTTACGTCAGTGTCTCTCTAGATATTTTTGAAAAAGAACTTAACATGTTTACAAACGTCAAGCTTAAAGGCCTCACACGTGACTCTAAAAACAGACTATAATTACGTTATAATTTTAGCTTATTATTTTGTGAGTTACTCAAAAATACATTTCGAATTTTGCAATTAACTACAAGGCAAAAAATACAAACGCAATTTTACCTAATATAAGTTGAACGTACCCGTATACCCTTTGTTCTCTACTTAACTAGTTAAAAGAATTGACTTGTTTTAGAAGTAGATACATTTTTGATAGCTACAGTAAATTTAGCTTTTAAAGAAGTAGTAGTTACCCCCATTAAGAGTTTCGGGACATTCGATACCGTCCTCAGTGCCTATTAATTAAACGTTGTGGTTTTATTTCGCAGTGGTTATTCTAACACGAGGTCGTCAAATTCGTTGATGAGACCCGCAGAATTGAAGCTTTTTTATTTTATTCCACAACAACAGTGTTGAGATTAGGTAATTACGTACCTTGTGTGTTCAACGACCATAATTATACGCGTAATATGACCTCTGGATTCTTAACAACTCTTCCAAGCAATGATTTGTCGGGCGAACGTATTGGTTCTGTGGTTCACATTTGCAAGATTCGACGACAAATTCGACGAAGAATTTGAAATATTGTACGTTAAAGAACACAATCTCGTGTTGCTGCGCCCTTGCAGGGTGTCACATGTATACCTATTCCTGTTTGTTCCACCTTGAATTGTAATGTGATATGCAATAAATAAATGATTGATTGATTGATTGAAGAATAAGCATTTTGAATTTAAAAAGCACCGTAACTTTACATGTACTTTGATCTCAGGTTTCCCATATTTTTTGATTTCTGGCGGTCAAAATAACAATCAATTAACCGTTCGTAAGGTTTTACCCATTCAGTATTCAGAAAACCAACTACAAGATTCTAATATCACGTTTTAAAATTCTGTAATAAAATAGAATGAAAATTAAACTATGTGTATTTATAAATTTGTTTTATAGTGTATCTAATTAATTTTAAAAATGTTTGGTTTCAGGTACGTTTCAAAGGAATCGGCAAGTTAAATTTCCAATTCAGTTTCTCCAATAGCAGATAAAAATTAGAGAACTCGTGAATAAAAAATATAAAATGGTAGTCTTAGAAAAAAGTCGACAGCGAGAAACGGTTCGGAAAATAGCGGAGTGAAAAACAGATGCTTGCATTTCTGAGTACGATGAATACTTTATGTATCATTTCGCAGTCCCGGGAATTCATCTCCACTTGAAAGATTTATATCGGACGAAATCTCGAGTTTATAGCCGACGTGCGCTTTAAATGTCCCGATATTTTCCCAGGATACATTGCATTTTTGTCCTCAAGTGCATCGGGAGTGTGTGCGGTAGAATTTCAATTCGATTGAAATGGCACGCGCATTTATGATGTTATGTGTCTACCTACTCGTATTTAAAGTATTCTATCCAGGGTAGTGATTCTCTCAACAACGAACGGTCGGACGGACGAACGAGTTAATGTCCAAGCGGCGACTTTAAGTAGTCCCGTCAGTGCGAGCAAAACATATTTTAGCGCGTGCATTTTCAATTTAGCAGCATGGTTTCTGTCGATGAATTGAACGTATAAGGCTGCTTAATTGAAAATGCACGCGCTAAAATGTGTTTTTTCGCTCTGACGGGACTACTTAATCTCGCCGCTGCGATTTCGCTCGTCCGTCCGTTGTTTTTGTGAGAATAACACCCCAGTTTAGACATAAATTTAAGTTACCTCGTTCAACGATCCAATAACTCCATTTCACCATCCCAACAATGACAGGTGACTGGTGACGTTTCAGTGCTCATTGCGCAGTTTATATGATACCCAGTGATGCATCAGCGTGTTAACTTTGCAATGTATAACGAATGATCCCCTGTCACGTGTCATTGTCAAGATGGTGAAATAGGGGCAGGGGCTGGTTAGTTTTGTATATGTTAAGGGCTCGGCTCTCAACGTGTGAATCTTTATAAGCTCGTTTCCTGCATCTGGTTCATGCTTTTCTTTATTTTCGTTTCGCTTATAGCCAGGCCCGAGGCAAATAGAGATGAATGGTGCCGCCATTATTAATACCACACAAGTGTTGCCAGCTTACACATACTACCGCGAATTTCTCTATCAACAACAACCACTCTCCAAGTAGTTGTCGGCTCTGAAATATTGTTTAGTGTTGAATAATCAAGTTCCCTAGTGGATCGGAGCTACACACTATTCAATAATGTTCCATTGTTCGAAACTTGGTAACTGTACTAGCTTTTAATAATTTCGTGTTTACTCAGTCAAGAGTTTCATGGTTATGGTTTCATAGGACGGGAAAATAAACAAGACTAAAGAGATTAATTACATAAAACGTTCAACACTGTTAGTCAGTGTTATAATGGCCCCGAATTTGAACGACTGTGGTAAGGGTAGGGTTGGCGACAACCGTTAAGCGGAGTAAACAAATTCATACAGTTGTATGTAGCATGCCATACACGGCTGTACGTTCATCCATTTGTTTTCACTGCCAACGACGCTGCAGCCATAGCCAGGCTGTAAAGCTGCCACGTCAGGTTCGTCAATAATTTGGTTTACCGATGTTTGCGGTTAGCGGACACTAAAAGCAATATTTAAACTGTCAAAATTCACAACACGTAGGTAACTGGTTAATATCATTTGACATTATGATAGTGTTTATTAAAGCACGTTATATTCATACTTACGTAAATATCGCTAATTTATTTATAATCTCGCGGGAAGTGTTCGCATTACGTAACCTAATTCTGCTATCATGTATTGTATTGACGTCTAGGCGGAGGGAGCAGCCACCCTTATGCTTTTGAAATACTATTCATTTACACAAAGCGTTGCGCTAATTCTATTTTTTATTACGAACTACTAAACAGTAAAATTCGATTTTTTCCTTCGTATTTCTAGAAATATATAACTTAGTGTTTTCAAATCAAGACTCAATAAGCTGCATCTAACTAATCTAAGTATGAAGTAAGATATAATTAAATAACTGGTCAGTAAAAAAAAAACTATTTGTAGCATAAACAACACTTATTTATAAATCAGTATGTCACCTCCAATCCTAGTAAGTACTCGTATACATATAAAGTAGCTAAAACTGGAGCAACGTTTTCTTCACAACATTCGACGACCTCGATATGTCTAGAATAAACTGTGAAACTTGAGCTAAACTGAAACTAAATCTGCATTATGTACCTATTTTATAACAAAGTCGTGAAACCACTCTAGTTCCTATTGTACCATTAAATTGGTGTATGGTGCCACGTCACTTTTGTCACCAGGTATTAAATGGCGTCGTAGATTGTTGCAGTCAAATTTGTAAGCTTCTTGAACTTTAATTATTTGTTATCTATTCTACAAATACTGACGAAACCTTGTAAGGCGAATTGTACACGCACTGTATAAATCAAGATTTCCATATTTTTAAAAATATTGTCATCCAGCTGATCCAACTCGGTCAATACACCTTTAACATAGTTAATATGACCACATTGGGATCGTGATTCAAACATTGCAATAAATATTGTACCTAAGTGTAGCATTCGGTTAAGACTTATTTCAAAAACGTCAATTTCATCTCCGTCAAATACATAATGTGCGAAGTTGAAATGTTTAAAGTTGAAACTCGATTAACATTCTGCGTACATTCGTACATTCTTGGCTTCCTTATTATGTACGACAGTACAAATTAACGCTGTTAAAGATGACGGGAATTATGTTAATTGCTAGGACGCTTTGAGATAGGTGTGTGTTGCTGGAGGGAAAGACAGGCAAATTATTAAACTCATCCGACCTGTTTTCAACGCAAGTGCTTAAGCTGAGATACTTTAATGTCACTGTATAAATCATTAAGGGCATTATCGCTCATTGAACACAAAACGGACACATTCCAAAATAATTTGCTCTTCCATTAAAAATCGTATTCCAACCGATTCGAATTTTAAAATGCAACACTGACTCATTTCGGATTGTGTCCGTTTTGTATTCAATGAATGTTATAATGAACACATTTATAAAAAAATGTATTCATTTTTAGATCCGTCGTGTTTAATACCCCTGTTTCACCGTCGAATGCCTTATGTCTTGTTGGAGTCAGGCAAGCTCCAGGCATGGTAATGAATGAATTAAGAGTATAGACTGACATGTATGGAATGACGGAAGCCAAGGTGCAGAGTATTCTATTGACAGTGTTACTTTAGGCGGCTAGACATTCATTATTTAGAAACCTTTGTTCATCACTCCGTCCTCGAAGAACAAAAAGTACTTTTAATGCCAATTCAAAACATGAACTATCGGTCTGCCAAACTCCAAAATCGAGCATTAATTTCTTCATTTATAATAGGTATTAGTAGGATAAAACACAATTATTTTATAAAGTAGCTGTTAGTAGCACGGGACAGATGACCGACCCCTACAAAAGCATCTAAATTTAGGTGTCCACACGAACTCATTAATGCATGGCCAAACCGCTGAAGCGAGGATCTTGAAATTTTGCGAGCGCTCGCCATTATGACTAAAGCGGTCGCGTAAGAACGGATTACAGAAAACCCACTAAAAGAACCTTCTTATTTCCATGAGTTTTAAATTAATAACCATATACAATGTGGCTGGCGTTTACAATTTATCTTGCGACGTAAAAGTGGAAAAGACGTTAAAACCGTTTAAAACTATATTTTCTATCGTATACGAACAATGCCATTGACATATAAATTGAACAGTCAATGCAATGCGTGCACAATAGCGGGCATTGCAATAAACATGAACGATTAAGCTTTCTCAAAGGCACGTCACGAGGTACCAGAGTCGCAGAGATCTGTAGGGCGCTATCGATTTTCCCCTGCCCGTGAGGGAGTAAGGGGGAGGATCTCAGCTGGGCGACCCCCCTCCCCGCACCCGCCCTGTAAACATAAACACGACCGCGTTACAGATGACTGAGGTACCGTACGAATGTATGAGAACGCGATGATGACGCATTGAGACTAAAAATTTCATAGCTATCTCTAGATCGCTTTTAGAACCTATTTTTTTGCCATGGAGGGTACATTAAAATATCTAAAACTTAATTTTATTACCCGAGCTGGGTTCTCAAGACGCTATGTCTGGATTTAGATTTGGGTTTAATTATTAAGTACTTGATTCTTATTGTGTCTGGCGATGTTTTTTGCATATCTTTCTTTCAAAATTCAACCTGTTATTTATAGTTACCTAGTAACGTACCATGAACACCCAAACTGATGTTATTCAATAACTTTTATTTATTTTTAATTCCAAATCGGCCTATGTAGGCGATATTGTAATTTCGTATGATTCCAAATCCGAGTTTTAACTAAAAGTAAGAAAAGGTCAAAACAGCTGTATAAAACGACCGCTATCATGTCGAAAATGGTTGATACTTGATGTTTGTAAAAGCTTCTAATCACATTCCAATTATCAAGAACAAAGAAACAATCGATAGACGGCCGGTGCCGCAAACACACCACAGTGAACTCGATCGTCAGTATGCCGACGATATTACTCTATTTAATCTACTTACTTCTTATTTTCACCTGCTGACGATATGATGTCTATTTTTCATCTAATGGATGACGAAGATGGCTACATTAATTGCATATTAGAACTGGTAATTTGTCAATCATTTCCATACGATTTAAGATTAGCAATGTGATTATGTTAGTGTGTACGCAAATCCCCTCTTTGTTTGACTTCAGAATGTGTTTAGTCAAGAGACCCTCAAACATTACATCAGTAGTGAAGCATTTAAAAGTACCGAATAATAATACAAATAACTTAAGCTCAGGTATTTAATCAATCCAATTAATTAACGTTTACTGTATTTTTTTGAATCATCTCCACGTTAACTTCGCGAAGTTGTGCTTATTATTGTTATTCTTCTTAAAAAACACTATAAAACTCGAGGCCACATTCAATAACGGGCTGTACTCCAGTTTGCCTAGGACATAATTTTCCTAAATTCAGTTTTGGATCGTTGTCTGTGTTATTTTTTAGGTCTATTCTTTTCTTTCCCTGGCGTACAAAACAAAGTGATCTAGAACATTAATTTAAAGCCATACTGTTTAGACAATGTCGAATATGGACTTTAGGATCGTGTAGCTCTGATTGTGATTGTGCGCATCAGTTGTAGAATTTATTTCTTATTGATTAACGTATGAAATACATGCAAGGTCAGCTTTTTAGTAACGCAAGTATACTATAGTCGATCGTAATTTTCAAGCTAAGATTAAACAATGAAAACAAGTTGGTTCTAGCTATACGATCCCTTATACCGAAGTAGTAAAACATAACACCGTGGAACGCCATCCGGCGAGGTGAAACAACGCTGAATATTTATGAACCCCCCGTATAAGGGATTAAGAACCGACTTTTCTAGGTCATCAATTCGAGCATTTATTGCGGGATGAACATTGTGTCGGTAACGAGCTTTGTTCTGTTTGATTAATTCTCCATTATAGTTTATTGATATGTTTATAAGTAAATTTCCGTCCTTTACAAATCCGTTTCCGTAATACTACACAACTATGGTCCTAGCCTGTAACAATAGTCCTATTTTCCTCATTACATTAATCTAAAGTATGATACCTTACGGCTATTATTGCTGGGTATATGTACTGTTTAGCCTAAAATCGATTGCTCTAAACTCAAGCTAGAGCTACAGCTATCATATTTTTTGAATAATGTGATAATTAAAATTGGACTATTATTGTAGGCCAGGACCATAGTTGTGTAGTTTTACGGTTCTGACTTTTTGTTAGCTGTGACCACTGTTAACGTACATTTAATTAATGAAAACACAATTGATGAGTAATTTACGCTCATGTGTAAATAGAACGGGTAATTTAAACGTCGGTATCAGTTATGCAGTAGTGGTTCATCGGATAGTTTTGATCAATAATAAATAACCAAGTAAACTTCAAGAAAATTACTACCTTAGCCTTAGTAATAACGTCTACTCGAACCGCTTCATCACCAATTTGTCTGATTAACTCGCCACCGACTTTGTGTCGTTTATCATGAATTTAGGTATTGTTTTAATGTTTTAATGTTTATTAGGGTACAAACGGTACAATATGGCTAATACAATAAAAATCTTAGATTATACATCAACCAGTAAAGTTACCACAGTTAAAAATTACATATACTAACCGAGCAATATAGTTAATTACCTACTTGAAAATGTGACATTACTTCAAAAAAGACTAAGGATACCTTTAAATGCAGAAAACAAAAATAAAAATAAAAACAAAAATAAAGATAAAGATGCGTTACGCGAAAATCCATAAATTTCATAATAAAGTATCATTTTTCTCTCTAACTAGGGCCGTGAACTCTTGAAGACATGTGTTAAATATATCAACTTCAGAAAAACTGGAATTATACATTTTGCAAACTCTATTGACAAAAGAATTTTTAACATAATTAGTACGTATAACCGGGACATAAAACAGATTAACAGTATGCCGAGACTTGGGGCGTGGTACTCTAAAACTTAACTTATTAAGAAGGAAAGGGGAGTCAATTTTATTATTAATAATTTTATATAGCAATATTTGGTCTTTTACTGTGCGTCGACTTCGAAGTGAAACAATATTATTAAAATTAAATGTTTGACACTGTAAGGTGGCTTTATATTTTAAATGCTTAATTAGTTTGTTTTGTATTCGTTCTATGGAATTTATGTATATATTGTATTGCAGGTTCCATACGCTGGATGCATATTCTAAAACGGGTCTGATCAAAGAGTTAAAAAGAATAAGGATCGTTGAGACATCCTGGAACTCCTTACCTACTCTCAGTATGAAGCCGAGAAGTCGATAGGCTCTATTAGTGATATTCATGATATGGTTAGAAAATACAAGTTTATTATCTATGTAAATACCCAGGTCTTTAATTGTAGACGTTCTTTGAACTGTTTCGTTATTTAATGCATAATTAAAACTAATCAATTGTTTTTTTTCTGCTGAATGAAATTATATAACATTTTTGGACGTTTAGGTGCAGATGACATTCTTTACAGTATTTAGATAGGTTATTCAGATCATTTTGCATCTTATAACAGTCGTCCAATGACTTAATTACTTTAAATATCTTTTTGTTGTCTGCATATAATAAACAACTTGTTGATTTTAAATAGGTGATAACGTCATTAATGAAAATTATGAAAAAAAGCAGGTATTCATGGAATAATATAATAGGCAGCTTATTTAAAAATGAATTTCACTATGTTGACCTTTATTTTTAAAATGAAAGAGCGCTTTACCATTACATAATAATACTCGTACGTAGTATGACGAAAGGATGCCCGCTAATTTGTTAGTACAACCAAATTATAACCACCTATAAAGTAACTTTACCTATTAATTACCTTTTCTTTCTTTTCTCTCAAAAACGCGGTCGGACGAACGAACGAGTGAATGTCACACGGCGAGTTTAGGCAGTCCCGTCAGAGCGAACAAAACACATTTTAGCGCGTGCATTTTCAATTAAGGCCTTATACGTTCGATCCATCGGCAGAAACCATTTTTTTTATTTTTTTTTTATTTTCTTTATTAAGGAAAACAAACAGCATACAATAGTACATAAAGTTATGACAAAAATGGGTAACTCACTAGCCAACGAAGTTTTCACTAATGTACACATACACATTTGGAATCAGATTCACAAAGTCAGTCACACATGCGCTTCGTGTCCAACGCAAGGTTCAAAACGAAGTAATTAAAAATTTAAAAACATGAAAATATGTACTTAAGCCTATCACACGGTTTTTCTTATAGCGTTAACATAGTTGTTATAAGTATCATGGAATATGTCGGTATGGTTGTACTTACAATTATGGGTCGAGCACCCCCTGATAACAAATCGATTTTTTGAATAATTATTCTTACAGAATTTTGTAGCAAATAGGTTTTTGGAGCGAGTTCTCAAACATGAGCATTTTAGAGATATATGGCCAAGGAGGTATGGAGAATCAACAATATTATTAATGATTTTATATAAAAATATTTGATCACTGTGTTCCCTGCGTTTTTGCAATGGGATAAAGTCGTGGAAATTGGCATTTTTAAATTTATACATCAAGCGCTTCACGAATTTATGTTGTATGTTTTCAATAGCATCAATGTAACAGTTATATTGTGGCCTCCACGCAGTGGATGCGTGTTAATTGAGAACGAACGAGTGCATTATATAAAAGTTTGAAAAGTACTAACATTTTTAAAATCCTTACCCACCCTAAAAATAAATCCCAACAACCTATAGGCTTTCGCTGTTATCTTGCTAATATGAGATTCAAATATGAGATGGTTAAAGGATGAGATGGTGGTAGCGATGCGGACGGACCTTGGATAAGGTCCTTGACGTTAAGAGTATAGTCATCAAGGCCTTGCATTGATATTGTTAAACATATTTTCTCATAAGATTACACTCCTTTTTCTGCCCTTCCATATAATTTTCAAGCCATCAAGCCTCCAACAATACAAAGAACTGAAATTTCCGTTTTACACAATATTCACAATGGTGACAATCATTAAGAGCTTCGCGCCTGTATTCTCGCAATTTGGGTACTCTTTGCTTCTCGGGAATTAATAGAGCCGAAGCAACTGCGTGACAGACTGTTAATGGCGTCGTAAATAACGGTTATCCGGTACTACTCACGTGTGTTTACAACATTGGTTATTATAAATCCTTTATAAAGGTAATATTTAGCTAATGCCGAGTTAGCCGACAGGGAAACAAAAATTGGTACACATTGGTTTACGAGTAGATTATTGTCACCGTACGTAAGTGTTTTTGTAAATATTTCGTTTAATTATTTTTAAATGTATGAAAAATAATAAGTTAATGGATAAATTGTAAATAGGATAGTATAGGACCTTCTTGGATAATAATAAGGTAAATCGGTTTGTTGGTTTGATTCCTCTTGACTTCGATTTTGTCAAGAAATTATCAGTAAATGAATTACTTTGTATTCCAATATGGTACTCGTTTCCAAATAACAGTTTAATTATTTGTAAAGGTTGTAGACCAATCTTGTTTAACCCTATGTTGCTTCTATATCATAAACATATGAAATAAATAAAAAAAATATCACAGGACAGTCTTGCACAAATCAACCTAGACCCAAACTAAGCTCTAGGCTTGTACTATGGGTACTACACAACGATGTTCTTAAATACATAGAAAACATCCAAAATTTCGAAATAAATACTCGAGGTCATCACACAAAAAATAAGCTCATACCGGGTATCGAACCCAGGACCGATAGCTTCGTAGGCAGGGTCATAATCAACTAGCCCAACGCGGGGTCAAATATAACTAAGGTCTACACTACACGGTATAAAGGCGAAATAGGCAAAAACAAGTGAAATCACACCATTCACATATTATTTATTCACCTGAATGGAATAATTTATCTCGTTATCACTGGCCCTGTAGCGGCAATACTTCCGTAATAGGAGGAAGAACACTGCTGTCCGAGAGGCCGGGCCTTCTATCATGCCCTCGCGAGTTATAGTTATTGCGCGCGATGTGCTCGCATGGTTACAATCCATTAGGGGTCGAGAGCTATTTCTGCTTGCCATTCCGTTTCATTTATGATTTCGTTTGTATTGTTAGTGTTTTTTTTATTTAAGTGATTGCAGTGTTCAATGATTTAACGATATACACGTGTATTGGTTGTTTGTCATTGTTTTTCTTAACTTTTTGATTATGAAAACACTTTTTACTGTGGAAACTAGAATTTTCAAGTACCATGTCATCTAGCGAAATGTCAATGTCCACCGCCCCACTTTAGTTCAAAAATATAGGTTTGCTTTTATACGTACGATATTGCTACCTCAACATTTTGATACTAACGATTTAAATGGTTGTGACATCTGTTATTGCATGCATTGTAGGATTAAATAAAAAAAGGTTTTTAAAGACTACTATACAGGGTGACACCTAAGATGTAATACAAAATTATATTTTCTGGATCTTCTCATGAGTACGATCAACTTTTACTATGGGACCAACTTCGAAAACGTAAACATAAAATCGACGTCTCCATACAAATTGTGAAACCGGCTGATTGCTTTTAGTATGGGAGATTCAATTTTTTTCTACCGATTTCGATATTAGTCCTATAGTAAAAGTTGATCGTACTCATGAGAAGATCCAGAAAATATAATTTTGTATTACGTCTTAGGTGTCACCCTGTACAAATAAGTAATGTAGGAATATTTGTCATTCTTATTCTTTTTTAATAAGTAAACGAGGCGAGTTAGGTCATTGTTATGATAAAAAATACATATAGAACGACACCAACAAAGTATTAATATCGAACAATTTGAAAATAATCGCGCGCTGACCGAGCGTGAAATTGACCCGCCGAGTTCAAATTGCTTTACTTTGCACTGAAATCTATTTGGGTTGGGTAGAGGTGTGAAAACAATAGCCGGTGTTTTAAACAGTTGAATAATTGACGTTTCAATTTGATTTAGATAGTTTTTATAACAAGGTAAGACATTTAATTGCTGATTAGAATTAAGTTTAAATAAGTTAAACAGCTAGTAACAGATAAATGAAATTACCTTTTAATGATCCAAGAGCTAAGAACAAATTCGGTAGTAATAATTTTGTTTATCACTACATAGTATAAAACAAAGTCACTTCCCGCTGTCTGACTGTCCCTATGTACTCTTAGATCTTTAAAACTTCGCAACGGATTTTAGTGCGGCTTTTTTTAAGAGAGTAATTCAAAAGGACTGTTTTTATGTATAATATAATAAATTCTGATTTATGAACGGGTGTTACAGTAAACTTGCATAAACCGAAGCGAAGCGAGAGCGGGCCGCTAGTTTGTAATTATATAGGTTCATACACCAATGAGATCTCTGTAAACATAATGCCAGGTACGCACTACCGGCACTACTGTGTAACCGTAGTGGTTACAATGTGGAAAAAAGTTTTGTAAAAAGTTGAAAAAAATAATTAAATATATTTCAGTCAGCTCGATGAGTTTAAGGCGAGATTGAGCTGCAGTTAGTAATAGTTCGGTCACTGTTGGTAAAGATAGGTGCAATACACACATTTATTTTATAAGTTTGTGTTTCTTTGTCAGTCGGAGGATGATTCCCTTCGCTCCTTAATGGTAATAAGGTTTAACAACATATAGAGTTCTATAAAAAATGTGGACGTTAGTATTTTAGGTAAATATTGAGTAACTTTGCGTGCGTATTGATTTTTACCCATGATTGACATGAATTACCTTCCTAAAAGTATTGATGAATTTCTATGGGTCTCGTTCTCACTTACTATCAGGTGATTTATGTGTTTGCTAGCTTTTTCCATGCTGTAGAAAATTAAGCTCTAGTTACGCCGCCGTATCGCAATACAGGGGTGTTATTATCTCAAAAACAACGGACGGTCGGACGGACGAGCGAAATCGCAGCGGCGAGTTTAAGTAGTCTCGTCAGAGCGAACAAAACACATTTTAACACGTGCATTTTCACTTAAGCAGCCTTTTACACGCACGCGCTTAAATATGTTTTGTTCGCACTGACGGGACTACTTAAACTCGCCGTTTGGAGATTCACTAGTCCGTCCGTCCGACCGTCGTTGTTCAGAGAATCACTACCCTGGTCCATGGCGGGATAAAGCGGGTAACATAAGCGATATTTCCTCTTTCCCGTATATTTCCGCGTAATTACCGAAGTTGCATGATGCGAGTGTTTTGGAAACATAAATTCTGCACCGCTAGTGAATTCATGCTGAAGTTTTCCGTTTGGAAATGACGGAGCTTTTAATTGATATTCCTTTTATTTTAACTTGAACGTATTAAAAGTCGTTCACAGCATGCTTGCTTGCTTAACTGCATTGTGAAGTCGAAACAAAACAGATGAAATAGTTAAAAATTAAATTCGGCTTCTACTTTGGTATGTTGTAAACCTCAATAACAATGCAAAATGGTCACAATATGCACAAATTTGTACGTACAGTCAGAGATGGGCATTATTCGAATAAATTTTTATTTGAATAATCATTCGAATAAACAATCATTCGCGATAAATTTATTCGCGAATAATTTATTCGCGAATAAATTATTCTACCACTTCTTCGAATAATAAATGAATTATTCTTTATTTTATTCGAATAAATACCACGAATAATATTATAGTACACTTTCAAATTTACCATTAAAATGCAACTGGAGCATATTTTAGGGTCTAGGGATTGTCTCGCAGGTAGCCAACCAGAAAGAGATGGATATATGAATGAACGAGATAACCACGTAACTCAATTTTCTTATCGGTTTGTTTACCCGTGTTCATTATTATTTCACAAAAATTAGTCATTCGCATACTTTGGTCTAAACCAGTCGCATCTCTGAAGTCTGTGTATTACTTTAACAAAAAAATGAGTAAGGTTAATGACGATGACGATAATATCCAGTCCAGCAAGGATAGCTCGTTAAACTCCACGGATTTGAGTGAAAACCGTGATGTGGTATCACAAGACCACACAAAACCACTATATATTTTTCATTTCTTTATTTAATTTAATATCCCTGTCGATCTTATAGCGATTGACTTTTAAACAAGGATAATTTATTCGTAGTATTTTATTCGGGAATGATTTATTCGTGATACAATTTATTCGCGAATAATTTATTCATCGAATGATTTATTCGCGAATAATTTATTCGCCATATGTACGAATAAGAATAATCATTCGGAAAATTTATTCGTTATTCGCGAATGATTTTTTTATTCTCAATCGTTATTCGTCATTCGAATAAATTTTGCCCATCTCTGCGTACAGTGACTAGTTTTCATTGGTCTGAAATAGGTATAGGTAGGTGCATTCGGACAGTATCAGTTCACAGAATTTTCATTTCATCTACTGGCTTTTCTAGGCGGGTATTGGTTTATTTCGTGATAGTCGTAAGTCTAACCTAACTTAACCTACGTTTATTATTCGTATCTGAAATCACACGGCTTCACCAGAAAATAGCTTTCGATGAAGTGAAATTCGGTGAAATGATACATACGATGAAGTGAGTGTCGGTAAAAGAAGGGGATATCTCCTTGTGGAAATACTCTTTATGTCTTTTAAAATAGTTGAGAAATTACCACTGTTCTTAATTCACATACAGCTTAATGGGACCTATTTTTATTTAACTTTCCCTATTGCATTTATATTGTTTTCGAGTCTGGTTCATTACTGACATGTTAATAGGAGAGATCATAACATAAAGTATTTTTCGATAGGTAAAAAAACAATGACGGTTAGAGAAAACCCGGATATATCGAGAGCTCATAGATATTTTAGAGACAACTAACTTGTTCCTTTTTCAAAATTTTGAATGAAAAATCGTCACTAAGAAACGACTGAATTGTCATTTACGGTGGTTAGTGGTTCAAAACAAGATAGTTTTCCACTACTAGAATTAATGAGAATTAATTTGGGCTTGGGCCAGGATTTCAGCCAGGACCTTTTTGCCGTAGCAACTCTTGTTCAATAACTACTCGTATCAAAAGAAACCCAAAACAATTATGCCTCGATCAGGAAAGGGTTCTAGTCAAAATTATTCAATTATTGTCGTTTTGAAAACTGGGCCTCTTATTCGACGCGGTAAAACAATATTGCTTTAGATGTGTTATAGTATTGTTTTAACTCGGCAGCCATTACTTTTAAGTAAATAAGGCCGGGCAAAACGTTGAAAATACAAAAACGCGTCAAAATCTGTAAGGTTTTACCGTCTAGATTCTAGAATCTAGACTCTGGGCTTCTATTCTACATTATATTCATTGCACCTTTTGCTTTAAGCTGTAATAATGTTGTCGAAGTTATGACAGCTCTCATTCTCCCAAAGGTTAAAGCTGTCAAATCGTCAACACAACAGTGTAATGACTGATAACAATATCAAGCAAGATGAACTAAACCAAAGTACAATGAAGGCCTTGCTTGCGCCTGAGAACAGAGCCGAGAGCAGTCGATTGGAGATATCAAAGACAATGTAACTACATATTCACGTTTACACATGTCCTAACTACATGATGACAATTCATCAGTTTTTAGCTGTTCTAAAAAACATCTTGACTAGCGCTACAGGAGGGTTATAATGACATAACTAGGTATCCAACTCATTTTACGGCGAGTGTAAAGGACAGAGCTATATCAGTTCTATACTCTGTGCTTTTCTCTCAGCGTTAACTGAAGCATAGCTATGTTATAATAACCCCTATAGCGCTAGTTTTGTTAAGAATAAAGAACATTGTTTTGTCAAGCATGAATAATTTGACAAGTGCATAACAATGTTATGGTCTGTGGAAGACACAAAACTAACATTGGGCGAAACTTCAAAACATCTGGCAGTGACGCTCTTCAGACGACCACGACCAAAAGTTTGCGGTTCCATCACTACGAACACAAATGTAATCAAATCCACAAAAAGCAAATTTGAATTGCACCGTCGTGTTCCATTTGCCGTATCTACAGTTCGTCCTTGTACAAAACAAAGAAGAAAAATCGAGAGTTGTATTTCTCAAAGAAACAAACCGCGCATTGCGCTTCGTTCGCAATAGCTTTTGTTTTCAGCTTCTTTGGTGTTTTCTGCTGAAACCGAGACGATGCAATGGCTCGTAGGATAATGAGGATAAATCTGCGATTTTCTTGAAGTTGCTTTAGAGTGGAGTTAAAGTTATTGAACATTTACATCGATGTCTCATCTAAGAAATACTTTTCTATCAAACCCGATAATCTTACTATAAAGTACAACAGTTCTTAAAACGTCCTTCAGGGTTTCAATTCTAATCGGTAAAACTATATTGCTTTTGACTTATTATCATGTTATCAACGTTACGATAGCTCTTATTTACTTGTAAGTAATGGAGGCCAAGATAAAATAAAATCAATAACGATAATATGTCGAAAGCAAAGTGGCGGTGGTGGTGGTTTTTGTACTTCTCTCCCACTCGCTGTCTATGCCCTAAGGAGTCTAGAACCGACTTAACCAGAAGCCTTTTTAAGACCTCTTGGTCTGGGCCTCTATTCTATTGGCAAAACAACATTGCTTTAGTAATTATAGATAAATAGGATTACTTAGTCCTTAATTTAGTAGATAGGCGAAAAATCTGATGTAATGGAATTCGTTTTTATGGTGAATACGGACGGGCCTTGTGAATTTATTGGTAACTCAAAACCTTACGTTTTGTTATAGCATTTAGCTATTTAGACCTGAGATTTATGTTACTGAGCAATTCTTGACTTTTATTTAAATAAAATGAAAAAAACCTTAGTTTTGATAGCAAAAGTATTTAAGGGGTTTTCTTAAGAGTTTCAGAGCCGTTGAGAATAATAGGGGTACTTAAAGTACTTCATCTTATTACCCAGTAAAGTGCTATAGCTCTGTTAAAGACCTTAGGGTTTATTATTTTCTTTTTCTTGATCTCATACGCTCTTACCAAACCAAACTAACGCGAACCCGAAAGACTTTATAAGTGTACATATTGATATTTAGTTATCAATGCATACAAACCCACTTTAGACCTCATAAACATGTTATATATAATATACCTAAGTGGTTTAATAAGTGGTTTAAAGCGAGTGAGAGAGAAGCACAAACTCGAAGCACCTTCTAAGTGCTCACAGACTACTCGGTTGCCTTGTCTATTGGTGTCACAGTCTTTCTGGCATCTGTCAGTAGGTACAGTCACGAGATTAAATTTCGGACCCACCTTAGGTCCAGCGTCAATCTGACATTCTACAACAATTAGGTTGAGTCCCCTACAAGTTACAGATTACTTGACATCTCTAATGACATTGACGACTTCAAGCATAGGTATTTTTCTTGAAATTGGTCCCAAATTATCGATCGTGGCCGTATATTTGTACTAAGTATATACTATTCATATTGTAGTTTTACTGTTTGTATGTACACACATTATGAACAAAACAAAAATATTAAATACAATACTTTTGTACAAAGTCAAACTTGGCTCGTAAACTTAGTAGTACGAAAGAAGAAAAGCAACGCGGCCAAGACCAAAATGAGTCTAGGCATTGTCTACCTTTTCTATGCCTCTAACAATAATGTCCTCATTATGCAAGGCAACACGTAGAGTACATAAAGCGTGTAACTTAGGTAAGCTCCTCGGCGCTGCTCCGCGCTGCCTCCGGAGCCCTATTAACTCCCGCGGTTCATCTCCCGAATATACTGCTGGCCGCGGCAGACGCCTTAATTATACGCTTCTCGTATGAATGTGCGGCCTGTAGCTCCTAATTTACTTTTACCTCCAGTTTATTGAGCTACCAAGATCTAATACATCTAAGACGACCGGGAATATCCTATTTCCTTTGTTATATAACGGGACATTATTGTCTTGTTGTCTCTATTTGCCCTATTTTTATAATATTGGGTGTTGTTCTTTATGTAATAGGTAAATGTATTTGTTAGTTATCTTGATTTACTTTTATTCTTTTATAACGTTTCTTAGCTTAAGTATCACAAAGAATATTCCTGAATTTTATATATTTACCTGTTCAAATAAATAAATGTATAAATACCTCATTTATACCAAAAATCTCAACAACCATCTTATGCTCAATTTGTAATAACTCTTATGTAATCTCATAGGGAAAAGCAAGATTTTATTAAATTCAATTCACACAGAAATAACATAAATCACCAATCTAAATAACAAAACTCCATGTCTGACTATCGAATAACGAGAGTGGAATTGCTTGAAGTTCGAACAGATTTCTACCATAGTTTAATGCTTTTCAAATCCATTTAGATTTCTAACTATTTGCGTGTCTGTTCTATCTAATTTAGGTATATGGTTTGCTCAAATTGTATGTAGCTTTCCGAGTAAGTGTAAGTAGGTACTCATAATGTAAGTAATAACCAAACCCACGTTGTAACTTACTCTAATGTAACTCGAAAGTTACATTAGAGCAAACAATAAACCTTAATGTAAGCAACATCCAAACCCACCGTTTAAATGTCAATGTTCAAGTTCAAATCCCACTGAAATTAGAAGTGATCTTTGGCGTTTTAAACCTACCAAAAGGGGTTAAAAGCCATGTAACCGGGTTATTATTTGTATGACGATTATTATTTATTAAACAACTTCTCAGGGTGTATAATGAAATGAGCAAATAGTGATCTTGGCAATAAAAGTATCCGAGAGTTTACGAAATAAAAGTTACTCTTATTTTTTGCCAAAATGCTTTCTGTTCGCCCCGGGCAGTGGCAATTCAACGGAACAATTTAGCCCGTTTTAATCGGACAAACTTATTCAACTGTACTACAGAAAGACGGTAAGCCAAATGGTTTTATGTTGAAAACAATTGTCTAAGACGCCGTGAAACAATGTATTTCTAATAAACATTTCAATTCCGAGCTCCGAAAGGTTTTCAATGTTTATAATTAAAATTGCCCAACGTGTAAACTTTAAAGAAACTGCACATTTTTTTACGGATACATATTAGTACTTCTAGCTGTACGACTAAGTATCATTGGCAGTAAACTTAAGTATTATATGCCCCAAATAAACTTATTTTTTCTGTTATTGTCGCTATTTACTAGGTCATGTAATTATTCTACAGACTTTCCATTTCTAACAAAGCAACGGTCCATGATAGCTGCTGGATACTATATTGTTGAGAATTCAGCCGCCCGAACCTTTGTGTTTAGGTTAGGTATTTGTATCCAGCCTTTGTTTGTTTGCCGATTGACCTAAAATCGGTAACAGGTAACAAAAGCTGACCTCTCTTCCGATTACTATTCATAGTTGATACGTAATACATTCGAAATAGAATAGCGCGAGGAAAGAATGACACATTCGTAGGTAGAACCATCGCCGAATCAGCGGCAGTTTTGCTGTTTACGTTAATACTCTAGAACTCTAGCTCTTCCGTAGTGGTAGGTGTTATGCTGTTGTATGTTACTTCTCCAATTCCTCCGCCTTTATATTCATTCTAATTCCTGTAAGGCTCACCGCGCCATGAAATTTCACTCGCAACGTGTAGTTTGTAAATAAATACTTAGTTGTACATACGTTCATTGTTATGGCGCGTACTGTCACTTTCTGTTTTAGCAAATTAGACAGTGTCTGAAGGTGTCCAAATGACGCTATTAGTGCTAGTAAAGGTTTTTGCAACTGGGGTCAATATTTTAAAACTTAAAAGGTACTTCATACATGTTAATACCGTTAAGTATTAATGCAGGGCAGGCACCAAGACAAATTCGGAACAACATCGAAAGATACTGGCAAAAATCATCATTTTATTGTTTTTATTTATGCATTGAGGCAGTAGTCAAAACATCTAAAAACTAACAGCCTACCCCTTCGGGAGACGTAGGACTGTCCCGTTTGCTATTCCTTTACGAATATGTTGTTACAATGGGTGAAAATTGTTCACGTGTCTCAGAATATCTTTTAAGGGCACTACTGGGAAATTTAGTCAAAAGTAGTGTAAGTTGCTGCTATTAAACGACACATATAAGTACAATTTAATGAATGTACTATTTCCGAATAGTCTAAGAGGGTCTTAAATAGTTTTGTTATTGTTTGAAGAGAAAAACAAGAGTAAAGTTTCGGTGTAACTGTCTTATAGTTTTTTTTTTTTAAGTTAGAATTCTCCGAAAAAATTCGAAGAGAAACTCGTTAGTATCATATGTCATTAGACCGCTATCTTCCGTCTCCAATAGATTTAATTTCTTCCGGTTATATTACAGACGCTTTTACAAACAATTTTTATTTTAGCTATTGAGATCAAAGAAGGATATTTCTTCGAAGTTGATTAGTTTATTTCTATTCATTATGAAGTTTTCAGGTAAAATTGCAATTTATGAAAACATTGTCTTTAATCAATGCTCACGAGAGCTTACCTTTTCCGTTTATTTGTCATATAAAAACTTGTAAGCTCATTTAGCCGTTCATAGTCGTTCAGTTTAAATATTCATTTGTCACGCAAACCAATTCATCGAAGCACCTTCATATTTCAGAAACGACATTTGCTAAAAAGTCAAGTGATGTTGCCTCTACATTATAACAAGCAATGTGAACTCTATTACAGCAGTGAAAAAGTGCAAGATCGATGTGGGGTCACGGTATTCCGAGTGACCTTTGACTCGAGTCACGCTGGTATTGGCATGGCTGTTATGGCATTACTCCAAACCACTACACTTCGCTCGCTCGCTCGATGTTTTTAAATTTATGAAACGTATTTTATGCTATAATGCTTGACGCTATAGGGAATAAAACTCTTTTGAATTTGATCAAAGTAACTATTTTGATTTTAGGAACTAGAAACGAGAGAATGTGCTATGACAAGTATGGTAAAATACTGATACGAGTATACCCAGATGTTCTATCTCACCTCTGATCTTGCATGATATTTGGTATGAAATGTAGTCTCTACAAGTTCGATATATCCGCTTGTCCGTTTGTGTAATATTAGCGTTTCTTCTCAGACTTCGAAAATAATGCTACTTTCTATCAGTGAAACAATTTTTTAATTGGATCCATAGTTTCAAGATTTTCTCTTTAAAAACTATAATTCACATACTTTTTTTTTTCAATTATTAGTATTTATAGGTAGCCGAGCCATTTCGTGAATATCGTAACAAGCTAGCTTTCATTCCTCAGGCTGCACCGAGTTCTTAGAAAAAGTGGTAAAACCACTGCGCAGTAAAATTAAAAAATATACGCTACTTTAATGGTCTTAAAGCTGAAGTTAAAAGTTCGTTGAAAAAATAGAATTGCACTTGCATTTCCTTGACAATGTACAATTTAGTATGCATGCCTATTCGCGGGTTCATTGCAAACTCATACAGTCTTGGTGGCTAGCTGCGCTCTCGCCTTATAATAGGCAATCAAACTTTAAAACGACCTTTCTTTGCCGGAACTCGTAACTCAACAAGTTCTTAAGATAAACAAGATTTTAAAATTTAATTTCGAGACGTATTTCGAGGGTCGGAGGGGATACCTGGATCCTTAGTTGGTATTGGTTCAAGTTGAACCTAATGTAAGACATTACAAAAGCTGTATTAACACCTTAAGATGCGTCAGAAATGACAGCAAACATAATTATGTGGTCCTAGTGAAAAGTAATACAAGTGTACTGAGATTTAGGTGAAAAACGGTATACGTCTAGTATATTCTGATCATCATGTAAACCCTTTGTTAATGTCGTATATAATATTAGCCATGACGTAGCATCCATACCTAAAGCTATTCACGTCCGTGGTAAGAGAGAGCACTAGGCTCGTACTTTCTTAATATGTACCTACGTGCATACATATAATGTACAGTCACCAGCAGAAGTACCTTGGCGGAGAGTAGAAGAGCTCAATTCTCTAATTCTGTTGACAACTGAACCGCGTATACATCATTTTGAACTCTTCGACTGTTAATTTACTTCTACTGCTGACTGTACCTACAGTCGGCCCCCTAAAATGGAACTTCGTTAACACGTCATAAAACAATAAGGTCAATAATATGCGTCCGGCAATCTGTCGACTGTAACGACATTTTCATTCGATAAAATATTGTGTTATTATGAAAAGATCAGTTTCACTTTATCTCGTATAGGCACAATGTGCGACTCAAATTTGTTCTGAACTACTAATGTCTTTCTTTTTAACCGAGGTCAAACAAAAAAATACAAAAAGAAAACATACCTATTATATAATAAAAATACATAATTATAATACTATGATAATTGTCAATGCGCTATACCTAAATAAATAAATATATCAGGGGACAACTTTACACAGATTGACCTAATCCTCAACTAATCTTGGTATGGTACTATATGTAATAAGTTCGCCTTTATACTTGTTTTTTTGTTATATTGCCCGTGTTTTGTATTTATTTCTTTTATTCTTGTACAATAAAGAGTATACATACATACCTACGCACATCAACATAATTGATTATGTCTCGCAGAGCATCGCAATTGCTAAAATCGTCACCCGCCTGAATTTAATAATTCGAGAATCATGTCTCAAGCGTGATCTTGCATCAAGTTAATAAGGATGAAGCCGATTACTCAACAGAAATAGGTCAAAGGACCTTTGGCCTATATAATATGATATCAATAAGAGCGACTGGAAGCCATCTATCGTAGGATTAGTCTTTCGAAAGTAGCACTCGTGTGAGAAGCTAATGTTGGGGAACCAGCTAACGGCCCAGGGACGCAAAAAATGCATGTAAATATGTGGATTTCTACTTATATCTTATACGTAGTGTTATTTGCAATCCTATTACACACGTATCCAACTTAAATTGATCCCTGGTGCTTAGGAAACGTGTTGAATTATATTTATAATAAGCTCGAGATCGCTCCGAACCCCATATATTGCAAATTGAATACACTATCTATAGGAATTATCTCGGCTAGTAAGACGTAGAGGTAGTTGACCTCGCCTTAATTGATAAAGATAGATCCTCGCCGGTGACCTTTTTTCTATAATAGTACTGCCGACTAAAAAAAGATGTAGGTATCCGCTTTTTCATCTTATTGCAATGTAAAAAGGGCCAAAAGTGGATACATCTCTTGCGTCGTCACGGTGCTTTCCTTGGACTGAATAACTGTGATGATTGTTATTCGTTTGTACAGGTAAAGGAAATTGATTTCTAGACCACTTTAGACTTCTTTTGATTTTATTTACAGTGTCAGTTTGCCATAGTCCAAAGCGGTCTAGTACTCAAATTCCTTGACTGTACAGTCAACCAATTTGATTTCTAGGCCACTTTGGACTATATTAAAGTGACGTTGTCAACCAAAACGTAAGAGACTCCCTATGATTTGGTTTACAACGTCACGTTGACAAAGTCCATAGTGGCCTAGGAATCAAATTGGTTGACTGTACGCTTTGTTGACAAAGATTTCCTGACCACCATGGAAATTAGTCAAAGTGTCGGACAAAATTGAATACAACTTTGTTGATGACTTGACTTTGAAAATTGTATGCAAACACTATTTGACACTGTATTGTCTGTATGTGTATTTTGTTTTCTTTTTGTGTTATATGTATTGTGTACAATTTTGACAATAAATTTAGTTATTATTCTATTCTAATCTTATTATTCTTATTATTCTTAATAGCTATCGGCAATCTTCGTTGTTCTGACACAAGAGTGATAGATATACTGTCAGTTGCGAATGCAAGCGTGATAGCGATATGGCTATCGCTATCCGAAAACTATTGTGAATTTTTTTTTTTTTCTGTATGTGTGTTTTTCGTTACTGCTAAATCTGTTGAGCCCTTTAGTACAAATTCAGCCGGTTTGTAGGTTACACTTAACTGGTAGATGCAAATTGTTAAAACATCGCATCTGTGAGTGTCACTGCGCGCCCCCGCGGACAGTAATCTAGCTAAAAGCCAGGACCTTGCATTGTACAAAAGTGCGCGGAACCCACTATTTGTATGTTAATTCTTTTGTACGTCTTTGTTTTGAATCCAGTAAAAAATGAATAATATTTTGTTACGGCATTGTGGCACCATGCCCGAGAGTTCTATAATAACTGCCCACTACTCGAGTACCATACTTATGTCATTGTCATTTCTTTATTGTGATGTATTAAAAAATAAAGTTGTACATGTTTGATGCTTGGAGACATTTGACAAGCTAGCATTACGCGACAGTAAGTAGTCAAATCGTTATTTCCTAATGCGATCGTGAGTAAAGTAGGTCGTGAACGTTGTTTTTATTATAGCTACGTTGTAGAAAAAGTAGTTTATCGAACAAATGGTCAACATATCTTTAACTCATGCTTTTACGCTTCAGAATAAATACAAGAAATAAAAATAAAATTGCCATCCGAAAATTCCGCGTCCGTAAAGTATATAAATCATTTGTTGGTCAATTCAATGCATTCATTTCTATAACAAATTACCTGACGAAGCGTTAACATTACCCTTTCCAGCACTTAAAAATTACTTAAAAAAGTCGTTAATATCTAAAGCGTACTATAGGGTCGAGGACTATCTAACAGATAAAAATGCTTGGCCTAAACCTGAAACTTAGTCATTCATAATTAGTAAAATTGCAAAGTTGTTTGTCTAGGGGACACCGTTGATGTGGGAAAGCATATCAAACTTTTATTTGGTTGTCCTTACTTGTGACTTATATTTTTGACATGTTTTCCTGCTGAACTACGCATGCTATTTGATATTATATTTAATTTAATATTTATTGCTTTATATAATGCTAGATTAAGTAGTACCATTGTAACATGTTTAAAAAATGACTGACTGCTGAGTTTCTTGCGGCGTTTCTTCTCGGCAGTGGTCTCCTCTTGGGAAGCGCTGGTAGATTCATGACGTGTAAAAGTGCCCGTGCGGCCTACTTACTGAATAAATATCTTTTATCTTTTATCTTTTTATAATTAAATAAATATAAGGGACATTCTCACACCAATTGACCTAGTCCCAAACTAAACTTTAGGCTTGTACTATGGGTGTACTAGACAACGATATAAATACTTATATAAAGAAATATATACTTAAATAGATAGAAAACATCCATGACTCAGGAACAAATATTCGCGCTCATCACACAAATATCTGTCTTTACCGGGATTCGAACCCAGGACCACTAGCTTCGTAGGCAGGGTCACTACCCACTAGGCCAGCGCGTCGTCAAATACTTAAGTACCTATTAATACATCGTGTCAACCCCAATTTTACCTATTGAGTGTACTAATCTGTGAAATGGAAACAGAAATGCAACCTGTAAAAAATCTTAGTGGCAAATTTCAAGTTAAATAAGACTTTTAGTACTTTTAAACATTTTCCTTTGAAAATGCATCAAGGATCGTATTTTGTGGAGATGTCGGTCCCTCGTTACTTTAAAAGAGAATTTCTAGAGTAAAATGAACGTAAACGGGAAACTAGAAAGTCGATACGCTATTACCTAAAAATAATATACCTTTCTAGAATAGGTTTTCATTGTAGATTTGCGTCTTGAAAATTAATTTTAGTTTCTCTTTTTTTGTTATTGAGTCCGTATAAATATTAATCAGATGATAATTGTTATTACGTCTAACAGCTGATCTGATGAAAGTGTCGGAAGGTGGCAAAAGAAGGTCCACTGTACTTAACGTAGACTAAAGGCTCAGTTTAATCAGGCAATTAGTCCGCATGCTTTTAGTGGTACATTGCATCGCTTCTATACCGTCCAGCGCAATAATGTTAAGACAACTCGTCAATGGATTTCTACAAGCATGCAGATCAACCAATGAAACTGGGCCTTTAGATGTAAATAGCTTGTTTTGGCTAGATGACAAAGTTATGGAAAATCACTCATACCAGTAAGTAAAAATCGATAAAAATCCCCGCGACCGCGTATTTCAGAGCTGATATCTCTTAAAGGGCTCAACGGATTTTCAGGACACCTAGTTAAGAACCACTGCTAGAAACCCTTCTTTCAAATAAAAAAAACTGCATTCAAATCGGTTCACCCGATTAAGAGCTACGGTGCCAAAGATACACACACACATAGCGGACTAACTTACAACACCCCTCTTTTTGCGTCGGGGGTTAAAAATACGAGCAAGTCACAAAGATACATAGATAGATTGCGACGAGGAAGGGAAGTTACTACAGGTAAAGTTTTGCCACTAGTTGACTGGAGGTAGATAAAACTTAAGAGAAAAATACGCTTATCCAGTACAGATCATTTCTGAATAAGTTTGCAAAGCAAAAACTTTTTAACAAATAAAGTAACTTATAGACACAAGTATTTTACGTGCTTTTACGTTAAATTACATACATGCATACATAAACTCACGCCTTTGTTCCCAGAGTGGGGTAGATAGAGCTACAGAATTACCAGCAAGTCTAAAAACTTGTTGATAATTCTGTAACCACATTTTGCACACTAAGGCTAAGACGTTTACCAGTGTATTAATGTCAGGTTGCAAGCCCATCGCCTAACAGTACTACCAGCCTTTATTCCCTTAGTCGGCTTTTAAGGCATCCACGGGAAGACACGGAGTGGCACTATTCTGACCCGGCAACCACACGGGCAATGTTAAATGTTAAATTGTTAACTTCTTAATATTTTTCTTCTTCTTCGTAATATATTCAAACCGTGGATAGATAAGGCTTACTTCAGATTAATATTTGACACATTTTGTATTGTTAAATATCAAAGGACATGGCCCGTTTGTGCCCCAATTTGTACACGAATGAGACATATGTGAAAAATCATTAAATAATTATTAATTACACGTGTGATTAATTAAATCTCTGTACAAGCAGCGGAAAAAAAGTAAATATAAAAAAGATATTGTGTGCCGGAAACCACCCACTTGACAGTTTGGCATGTACACATACGCGTGCCGGCGTGTTATTGAAAAAGGTGAATCCCTGGAGGCCGTATTACAAATTCTTAAAACTGACAAGTTCTAGGCAACGAAAGGGACAGAGCCATATGACATCACTCTGTACCTTTCACTAGAGGACGTTTAACTTGGCATGCCGCCTTTTTGGATTAAAGACTCGGGATGCAAAATAAAGTAAAAAATTAAGGTGGTTCGCCTAAGGTTCGCGCCCTTTTCGCGCTATAGAGTAGTTTTTTTTTTTTTTCTATTTTCTGGCAAAAATAACAGTAAGGACTAGAAAAACAACAAACATTTTACTATTGATATTATTGCACGTAACATATATTTTTCCAAAGCAATTTGAACAATCCGTTTAGGAGCAGTAGGCCTTTAAAGAGAGATCATTATTGCAGTTTGAGGTGACAGCGCCTTGCACGTTATGATGTGTTTTGAGGTTATGTAAAAAACTAAGTATCGAATTACTTTAAAACCGCTGCTTTATATGTAAAATGACAAATACATATTGAAAGTACATAATTTTCGCTTTAATTTGAGATATAAATGATTGCTGTACATTCTGGGGCACAGGGCCATAGTAAAACGGGCCATGTCCTTTAAGCCCGAGGTAAGCCTTATCTCTCCGCGGTTTGTATATAGCAACCTGATATTAACTGTTTAGTTAACGGAACAACTATACTTACGCCACGCCACTAGTCACGCCGTTCTGAGAGTGCCTTTTTGACAGCTGTCAAAGTATAATCTCTAACAAACCCTAAACACATACCCCCTTATTCTTATATGCACTACAAACCTTTTTAGTTACAGTATGCTTTAATATTTTGTACTGAGTTGCCAAATCCGAACAGCTGTCAAATCCGGTCTCTTAGAAAGGCAAAGAAGAGGCAAAGCTATACTACCCTCCTAAATAAAAAGGATGCATATGCAATTGGATAGTCAAAGTAAATTTAAGAAACAGGGTCACTAATACATACGTCGTTCTATGAGACATACGCCCTTTTTTCTAAAAAGGTCAATTTAATACTTTCGTCTTCGTTAACCTTCAGATTTTTCTGCAAGGAACGTGTGAAACTGAATTCTTTTCATTGTTCTAGGAGTGAAATATCTCAACTAAAACACCGGAACAGGGCTTACGACGGCCATATAAATGGAAATTGTCGCGACTTAAGTTGCTCCGAGATCCTCATATTGTTGACTGGTTTCGGAAATGACGCAGACCGAGAGCGCGGGCCCGGTTCACACGTAAACTATATTATTATTCGACGACAGTGAAAAGAAAGTTGTTTAGATTATTTTGTGTTTATTCTTGTTTTTCAAGAGGTAAATCAAAGTCTAAGTTAATATTTACTTTTTTATACCTCATGTCATTCTTGTCTAGGACTGTTTTATTTACATTTACACTGTTTTAAGAATTTAAATTAGGTATTAGATAAAAATAATATTTTAGATTAGGTACTTACATCAATTTAAGTGCTTTAATCATATTAATTAACGTTCGTTATCAGAGAGATAAAATTGCCTGATTTACGTCTAATTTCATTTGTACAATGACAAGTCAAAATGTAAGTATATAATATTAATTTAAATCTAACAAATGAATAAGCAAAATTTATAAAAATATTTCCTATACACTTAAACTAAAAACGATACGAAAAAACGCAGCAAAAAATATATGCCACTTACTCTCTTACTGCCACAATTGCAAGTAAAAGAGAAAGCTTGTATAGTTTCGAAGCAATTATAACTCACTCGGAGATAGATGACGAATTTTCCAGAACGCTAACGAAACCGCGGCGAGTGTTGCCAGACTCTACATTATTAATGCTAACAGCACGGCAACACTGGAACTAGCTTTTATATCTGATATATCACTATTTACTGTCTGCCAACAGAACACGCTTGAACTATACATTGATATCTTTAATCAACAGATGCGGGAGTCTTTCTAAATATTATTATACTGGCCTCACTCAGGTCAGTTACTGATGATTAATAAAAAAGTTTGAAAAACCGCACCACTATCTATACAACATTAGACGTACGTTACGTTGTATGGAAGCCGCACTTAAATATTTATTTTATTCTGTTTTTAGTATTTTATTGTTACAGCGGCAACAGAAATACATCATCTGTGAAAAATTAGGTATCCCAGTTCGTAAGATACAGCCTGGTGACAGACATACAGACGGACGAACGCTTAAAAGGAACGAAGGTCGTTAAGTATTTTGCATGTGGTAACTAAAACATTGTAAAGACTGGAAAAAATTACAAGGTTTGTACCTACTGTTATATAATGTCACACGTAATTTTGTGCCACTTTACTGTACGTATCTCCAGAGTTCAAGAGTTATATCAGATATTGTTAAAGTAATATGTATATATGCCTTTTTGTAGCGTAACTTTTTTCTCTTATATTAGTTTTATCAAAGATAGATATGAACTTATAACTTTTAAAATTTATTTAATAACGCTACACACAGAACAAATAACTTTAATGTAAATGAAAGTAGTTTTGCTGAAAACGTAATAAAAATGCTGTGTTTTATTTCAAAGTGACGGGTCCTTGGAAACTAAACATAGGGTGTTAAGTTAAATAAGGCGTGGTGTAGTTACTGCTTTATATAGCATGTCTTGGAAAAGTAATTAAAATCCTAAATGGAAATTATACTGCTCAAGGTAATTTTATACTGCCACTCTGACTCCGTAATATGTATAAAGTATACTAGCTTCTGCCCACGACTTCATCCAGGTAGATTTCGTTATTCCCTCAAGAACTTTTAAATTAAATTTTAAATTTTCTTGAATACGAAGGTTTTTAAGTTATCAATAAAGAACATAATATATAATTGTTAAGTTGCGTGTGTATAAGACACTGACCCAATTCAATCATCATCGGTGCCGTATCCATCGTGTTTTAATTAATCTAATGCAGTTATGGATAAATTTGACAGCTTAATTAACCTTGTCGTGGTTTTGGTGGTTAGAAATACTTCAATGTTCAATTAAGTACAAAGATTTTGCTTTAATGTTAAATGTAATTAGATTAGCAAATTAATGGGTGTTGTAACAATGTGAATTAAACGTTGGTAACATCAGCGACTAACTATGTCGATGGTAACACTGAACGATCTGTACTGTGCCAAGTTATTGAAAAGTTTGTAGTGGATAAGGTTTGTTATTTCTAAACGTATTTACTATTCAGTGTTTAAATATATGATTTCACGAAGTTGTAAGAATAATTAACTTACAAAGCGACATCAAACAAATAACTCATTCGATTTTACCTATTTATTTATACAAATATCAATCAATTAAAAAGTACTGGTGAAAAAATACACCTAGATCTAAAAATAATTATAGTATTTTACGTCTTACATTTTCGTTAAAGCGAGACACTCTCTGCGGCTTGAAGCCTTCGCAAAAAGTAGTTGACTGAATCCCCTTATTTATGTTGTTTGCTGCTAACATACCCATCGGAAACCATCACTCTCCCGTTAAAAAGACTGTAGCAAAAAGACACCAGTGTTTTCGCAACGGCCGAAGATAAATTCCTTGCAGCTTCCCTCATTTACATTGAAAGCAGTTAGCTCTGACCGGCGGACCCACGAGACCGTATTTGCATGTTATACCAATTACTTTTTACAAGTTCGCTAATTTTGTCTACCCACTTTATATTTACAGCAAATGCTCCTGTTTAGAACAAATTTGACATTTCGGTGAATAGAACTGGTATCCCGAATGTTAATGAATGGCAACACAGGCACGAATGATTTTGGCCCACGCGCATTTTTAACGATTAGAACATTTGCCTGTATCCTATAACAAAGGTTGCAAATTCGTCCGCGTTCTGTGTTCTGCGGTCCGGTTCAGCATCATATCGCTGCGCTGGTAGATTCTTGACGTGTAAAAGTGCCCGTGCGGCCTTCTTACTGAATAAATATCTTTAATCTTTTATCTTTTGTCTTTTATACTTATCTTTGTTATAATTCAACAAACTGATAGGGCCGTAAGATGTATGACTGATCCGCATAACGCAGAACGCATCCTATATGTAGGGTCACTAAAAGCAATTTCCTTTTACTGAGTAGGTAAGGATAGTCCGCCAGTGCGCTTTCATACATTACATAGATGCCATGATAACTTATTTGTACTCGTAAGGTAAATTGAAATTTTACCATGTTACCTGTGGTGATTATCTGGTTAGTATTAATGCTTACGTCAACATATTAATACCTGCGTTAGTTTTAGATGACCCACTTTTCCAACTTATTGTACACCTAAAGCACAATACGCGCTAAACAAAATGCGTGGAACCCAAATCGGGTACAAAAAACACATATTACGAGTCTTATTAGCCCTGATTGCCACTTGATCGCTTCTTCCATTCGGCTGTCTAAGCCACGTAAGCTTGAATTGATTGGCTCTTGTGTGAGAGCATCTATCTGCGGCGCGGAAATCATAAGGCTTTCTGTTCGAAAAGGCTCTCTGTTGTATTTTCTGTTTGAACTAGAAAGAGTTTTGTAAAACACTTATCATTTATAGTCTTTATTATTTCTAGCGAGCCGATCTTCTAGACAAAGGCCATTGTTTGTGTACAATACCATTATCTTTCTTTGTGTCCGTAACCGCAAGCCGATTACATACAAAAAAGTTAGAACTAAGTACATTGAATGTCCATAGAATTATCAACCCTATCCTCTTAGTCAGTAGGTTTAAAATGTAAAGTGTCAGGATACAGATATGTCTTTATTATTTGAACCGGTCTTATTCCCTACACAATATTACCACAGTGTAAAGAGTAACTAACAGTGGGCCGACGCCTTTGATGTTTGCGTAAATGCCGACGCCGCACAAGACCACAGTAATTACCTAGGGTTGTCACAAACTACACAACTGCCCAAAAAAAGAGGGTAATGGTTTTAGGTTTAAAGTATGTATGTACGTTTCTTTGTTCCGCCATAAAAACGTCTAAAAACGTCCGCCATCTTGGATTCCAAAAATAATGTCATTTTCGTAATCAGCACCCCGAGGAACTTCGAAAATGACACCCATACCATTATATTTAAAAAAAAAAACGTCCGCCATCTTGGATTCCAAAAATAATGTCATTTTCGTAATCGGCACTCCGAGAAACCTCGAAAATGACACCCATATCATTATATTAAAAAAAAAAGGTACGTCCGCCATCTTGGATTCCAAAAATAATGTCATTTTCGTAATCGGCACCCCGAGGAACCTCGAAGATGACACCCATATCGATTTTTAAGAAAAAATAACGTCCGCCATCTTTGATTTCAACATGGATATCTTTTTCGTAATCAGCACCCCCATTATTATTTATAAAAGTCATGTCCGCCATTTTAAATTTGAAAATGGATGTAATTTTTTTGTTTGAGAAAAGTTTAAATTTTTGCTGGCAGGCGTCACGCTTTTACATCCGCCATTTTGTTTACGTTGGCATGACATGACAAAAATGTTGTAAATTAAGCACTATAAAATAATATATTTACCTTTCTTCTGAGTGTGGAAATTGATAACATCGCAGATCTTTATTTGTGCGAGATGATGAATTGCATTCTCGCACAGCACATGTCGTATGCACCATTTTTTATTCTAAACACATCAAAATACAACACACGACACGCAGTAGCCCTGAAAGATATGTCCCGAGCTACTAACAATGGCGACGTATGCAGCTCGGGCTCGCCCTACCCGCCCCTCGCCCCTCACACCCCGCACGATTGCCCTGTCTAGACGGCTTCGTCGAACGACTGTATTGGTTTATAGACTGTGATATTACCATCTTCTGTCGCCAGATAATAAAGACATAATTTGTATCATGACACTTTACATTTTAAACCTATTGACTAAGAGGATAGGGTTGATAATTCTATGGACATTCAATGTAGTTCTAACTTTTTTGTATGTAATCGGCTTGCGGTTACGGACACAAAGAAAGATAATGGTATTGTACACAAACAATGGCCTTTGTCTAGAAGATCGGCTCGCTAGAAATAATAAAGACTATACCACTACGGAGACACAAAAAAATGACCAGGGAAAAAAATACCGTTACATCATTTTGATATTGTGGAACGTAGTGCGTGGCGTAAACAATTAAAAAAAACAAATACCTAATGTAAGGATATATTTTTCCGTGAACATTTAAAATATGTGATTAACATCGAATACGAAACCTTACTCGATTTACCATCGATTTTACCAAAATTATTAATGCACTACTCGTATTGTGCTAAACAAGACTAAAATGATTTATTTTGACGCCGACAATTCAAATTATTTCACACGTTTATATCTAACTTGCAATGTTTGAACGTATTATGTAAGTATATCGGTTTAGATCAAATCATGCAAGTCAATTTAGAAACAGTTCCCGTTGATGGAATGAGCTGAAATTTGGACCACATAATGTAAACCATACAACAATGGACAATGCCATATTATGGTATCTAAGACCTGAGGACGTAGCGAAGATGCATTACGCTAAACTAGCGTTTCTATTCATTTCGTTTTTAAACCACTCGCGTGACCGGAAGATGACGTGATACGGAGTCACGTGATCTACCAGTGACGCGCTTGGTTTAAAAAAGAATGGAATAGAAACACTAGTTAGCGTAATGCATCTTGGCTAAGGCCTCTGATCTGATGATGGAGTCAAGAGTTGGCGAAAGGATCTTCACTATACTTAACGTAGACCCATCGTGTTGGGACTCATCACTTTGGTATTTATAAGCAGATAACTACATTGCAAAAAAATTAACAGTCGGCAACAAAAGTTGGTCCAGAAATAAAGTTTTTGACTGAAAAATATTCTTATTAGCAGGGTTAGAGACGAAAGAGAGCTATGCAGTCGAAATGAACATTAAAAATTCAACTCTTACTCATACTCATACTAAATCGTTTATTTACTGTCAAGATAGTGACAAGGGATTTTTGTTTGGGTCGAAATGCCAATAAATAATCGGTTTCTGTTCCATGATTCGGGAAGAATTCGCAAATACTTACTGTAATTAAGTAGCATAGTCATGTTCTTCCGAGCACATTATGTTCCGAACGTTCATTAATAAGGCCTTGCGGGGAAGACGGACGTTCCAACACAAAGTTCTGGAACAGTAGATACTTCGATATTGAAGTTTGTTTTATGGGAACCACAAATATTTACGCTCAATGTTTAACGCGTTCATTACGATAATTGGATTGAAGTTTTAATACAAACTGGTTCAAATGTAGCTACATTTTACTTGGGATGCAGTTAACTATACATACACGGTTATTGGAGGCCAAAACTCTTTGGGTCGTATACTTATATTATACTTGTAGGAACACGTCAATTACAGGGTAAAACAATATTGAATGCTTTGACATGTTGTCGTATTGTCAACGTGACGATAGCTCTTAGTTACTTAATAGTAATGGCGGCCGAGTTAAATATAGTACGATGACATGTTACAGGCAAAATGGATTTAGTGTATTATGTAATTTTCATGTAATTTTGACACGTATGATGTGTCATTGGCATCGAATCTTTAAAATTATGGTCTAAGATAGATATTGAAAGAAATCCAATTAAATAAAATAGAAATGGTTTTTTTTTCACATGGAAATTAAATTGAACGTTTACGATTGGTTTAATATTAAAAACGAATATTGTTATTTTATTGGTTTACCCGAATTTGAAATCGTAACAATATATTTCGGGCCGTACGAGTTTCCGCGTAACTTTACGTCGATTGTTATTCGCTATATCCAGGAAAAATATAATTTGTTCGAATCGTGTTTGTCTGATAAATATGAAAATACGAGAATAATAATCTGTTTGACAACAATACTGTGTAAACACAAACTTACTTTTTCACTTAAATCATGGTTATTTATTATTAAATATGGTAACCCGTAATTTCATCTAATTTCACTTCATCAATTGTATCGTTTCCTCGAACGCTATTTTCTGCTGAAAACATGACCTTGAACATTAATTTCTTAGGTTATATTAGTTTAGAATTATGAGTACGTAATAATACGTTTGTTGTTGTTTCGATAAAATAATACACATACATTCTTACCTTCGCGGCCTCATCCCCAGAGTGGGGTAGGTAAGAGCTACAGAATTACCAACAACCCAAAAAAATTTGTTGATAATTCTGTAACCACATTTTGCACAATTAGGCTAAGATGACCAGTGTATTAGTGACAGATTGCAAGCCCAATACCTAAGAGTACTGCAAGCCTTTATGCCCTTAGTCACCTCTTACGAAATCAACGCGAAGACATTGAGTGGCACTATTCTAACCAGTAAAATAATAGGTACCATTAAATAGATAAAAACTGTGGTAGAATGATAAACGTCTTAACCGATTTTGTTGGAACATAGCAGAAAATCATTCCAATTGAACTAGCTTAATTTTTGAGCAACTTAAGATAGAGACACTGATACACAGATACACACGTAACCTTATATTATAACACAATTTTTTGCGTCGGGGGGTAAAAAGGAGGTTTTTAAGTCGCGTAGCTCTTTTAGGCACCCGTTGTGAATGGCAATCATCAATTACAGAACTTGAGATAGTGGCAGTTAGTTAAGTGAACGAAAAGGTAAACTTTCTCATCAACTCATGTTCAAAAGTTCTTATTGAAAAACTCGGCGAGGGAAGTGTCTCGTAGTTTCTAGGTCACTGGCTTCTGGCCCACAACTTTCGGATGACAAACTTCGCCTTTGTAATTTAGATCGACTGCTGTTGACTTTTCTTTCGCCACTTAAAAGTAGTAAATTGCCTTGATCAAAATCCTCGCTTACCGGGTTGCTTTAAAACATTCGGTACTGCCGACACGTCTGAAGTGATCAACTTACATAGTAATTGCCAGCTTGTGGCAGTGAATGCGTTAATTGGACCAGTTGTAACCTAACACTCATATTTCAACTCCGCTTAACATCTTTGATGGTAATCCTGTGATGATCCTTTGAGAATAATTTCTCTGATAAGACTTGGGAGTAAGAATAAAATTAACTTCGTCTTTTTGGTTGCGAGTTTCAGGGGCTTAAGTTCTGAGACAGTTTTAATTGCTTTCGACCTATCTGTTTGCTCGAGGTCCGATTAAAGGAAGATTATAACGAGATTATTGCGTTTTAACCCTCTAGTAGTCACTCCGAGGAGTATCAGTAACTTAACCCTTACTTAAGTTTATAAATCCGTCGTCGAAATGCTATACGAGCATGCATCAATAAGATGTACTTTTAAATATACCAATGAACTTAGAACCTTGGACTTGTAAAGATGATCTAAAAAAAGAGGTCAACATAAGCCGGTTCGGTAACAGTATCTCATAAAGTTCATTTGCTTAATAAGAATTAACAAAATAAGAATTAAAATTAGCAATTATAAGATTATTCAGTAAGCTACCAGCTAGCTTGTGTATTTTTGTTTTTTTTTGCGGTTTCAACCATGAGTTTAACGAATCTAGCGATACTTTTAACGAGTTTCGGAGTTTATATCTCGCTGTATATTTGACACAGTACACAAATCATAACCAAATCGTGGATGAAATTTAAAAAGCTTTACGACATTGATTGGCTGCTTGATTACCATAACACGGGGTGAGTGTGGATACAACCTAAATTAAGTCATAGCTTGTTACAAATAAGAACAAGTATTAAATGGACAATAACGATACGTCTTTGGGAAATAATTTCAGTCTTAAAATTAGTAATATAATGCTTTATTTTAGGTTGTGTCCCTACTCACCCCGTTTTACGGTATCTTAGCGGTAACAGTTTTTCCACTATCTCACAAAAAAAACCATTGTTCGTTTGACAAAATTAACCCATATCATTTCCGTAAAGTATGAACGTGAAAATAACAATGAAACAAATATAGCCCAAGAGACGGACATGACGAAATTATAAGGGTTACGTCTGTCATTTGGCTACCCTAAAATCTACCTGCAGCTATTATATAATACTTGGCCTATATTTAGAGAGCGGTAATTAACGCAAATTTAGTTACGTAACACTAACCTACTTAAGCAAATTTAACATACCTAAACTTTGAATCGAGTATATTTACCAACCCGATAGACTGATAATTACTTAGATTGTTGTTGTTGACCTATTCTCGGCAGATCCCTGAAATAATTTACGGCTTTTCATCTTGATTCTAGTTAATGGTTGTCAAACGGGACCCGAGTGATAGTATTTTAAAGTGTTCCTTTAATTTAATATACTATGTCATTTGAAAAAAAAAACATCCCCATTCGATTGATATCATAAAATACAGGATGTTATTTTAACATTTGGTCAGTAGGATACCCAGATGAGACAAGCAACTTTTAAGACATCTTTAAATGCAGTGTTACTGTATAAAAGGTTTTAATTATCCCTATTAATTATCCCTTCTAAGGTTGTCTGGAAAAGATCTCCAATCAGCGATGAGACCGCCTGTTGTATACCTGTATATTTTTTCATTGTATTGTTTCTCAATGTTTTCGATTGTACAGTCACGAGATTTAATTTGGTACCCCCTTTAGAATGACCTTAGGTCCAAAGTCAATCTGAAATTCTACAACAATAAGGTTGAGTTTCCTAAAAGTTACAAATGACTTGACACCTCTAATGACATTGACGACTTCAAGCATATTTTTCTTGAAATGGGTCCCAAATTAACGCTCGTGACCGTACTAATGGTGTTTTTTGTATTGTATTGGACTTAGGAAAATATATTTTCGACAGTATTGAAGGTACTTCCTCATCGTGTTGCATAGTCGTGAGTGGGGTGAGTGAAGGACCAGCTTGCTTGGAACAGAGGCAAACCTAGACAAAGCTGTAGCTTGAACGGTCCCCTAGGCGCATCACTAACCATCATATCGTGATCTCCCTCATAGTATTATTTAACGTGACACTCGATTTACTCACTCCGTAGTAAAGCTGGACTATCACGGCAGGGTTTATGCATCGCGTATAGTAAAGCTGGACTATCACGGCAGGGTTTATGCATCGCGTAAACGAACAACGCGCCGATAAAACAGGAGGGCGAACGACGGCAACAAGAGAAATGTGTTTTTAGCTGTATAAGGTTCGTGGTAAGTGCTCGGATGACGCGCAGGGCTGTGTACGGTATTCATGCACTTTACTAATCACATGGCCAATTACAAAAAACGGTGAAGTGCAAGTCGTTCGAACGTTCGAACACCTAACGCTTGACCGGTTTTTAAAATATATGATATTCCGTAGCTTTTGTATTATACACTAATCGCACTAAATTTAACGCTTGTATGTAGGTACCAAGTTCATAAATATTGTGTACACTTTAGTACCTTGTCACTTAAAAGTTAAACGCTGTGACAATTCCGCTGTCAAGAAAGGGTTCCGAACCATTATGACACATTAGACACTACATTTTTAGTTTACCTTTTTTACCTTTTTTAACCTGTTGCCGTTATTAATATCGAGCAATAAATCACGTTTGTGACGTTTGTGGTATGGGAGCGCCACCTGAATATTAATTTTATTCTGTTTTTAGTATTTGTTATTATAGCGGCCACAGAAAAACATCATCTGTGAAAATTTCAACTGTCTAGCTATCACGGTTCATGAGATACAGCTTCGTGACAGACAGACAGACGGATAGTGAAGTCTTATTACGAGGGCTGCTACTTATGTAACCGGAATAGAAAAAATAAACAAACGTACATGGCTAAATATGGTTTTATTGTTTTTCGAAGTATTCTCCGTGATAATCGATGCACTTTTGCATACGTTGAAACCAATTTATAAAGCACTTTTTCCACTCTGACTGAGGTATCTCCAAAACGTGCTGTCTGAACGCGTCGACGGCATCTTCACGGGTCGAAAATCGTTGACCACGTAATTTATTCTTTACATTTGGAAATAAATAGAAATCATTGGGTGCCAAATCAGGGCTGTAAGGTGGATGACCCGTTAATTCTATATTTTGACCTTCCAAAAATCGAGTCGTTTCACGTGATGTATGACAGCTGGCGTTATCATGGTGCAGAATGATTCTCCGTCGCTGGTTGTTTTTCCGTATTTTTTCAAATACTTCCGGCAAACAAATGGTCGTGTACCACTCCGAATTAACCGTTTTACGATTCTCTAGGGGCACTGTAGCCACATGGCCATTAATACCAAAAAAGCAGGCCACCATTTGCTTCAAGGTGCTTTTTGCACGAGTTACTTTCGTAGGGTTCGGCTCATTTTGAAACACCCACACCGTTGATTGTTGTTTAGTTTCGGGATCATACGCATAGATCCAGGATTCGTCACCTGTGTAGATATTATAAACAGCTTTTGAGTCACCACGGTTATATTTTTTCAACATTTCCTTGCACCATTCGACGCGAGCCTCTTTTTGATCCTTAGTTAAGTTGTGCGGGATCCAACGCGAACAAATTTTTTTCACAGCTAAGTGTTCATGTAATATCTTATTAATGCTCGTCATACATATGCCTATAGTCGCCTCTATCTCGCGATACGTAACATGACGGTCATGCATTATAAGTTTTCGCACAGCTTCAATATTTTGTGGTACAACGACCGATTTCGGGCGACCATCCTTAACTTCGTCCCTGAGCATACTACGTCCACGATTGAACTCACTAAACCAGTGATACACAGTAGTTTTGGATGGAGCTTCATCACCAAAAGTCGAAGTTAGTTGATCTATGCACTGTTGTTGCGTTAAACCACGCCGAAAATCGTAATAAATCATAGCACGAATATTTTCACGAGTGAGTTCCATTCTTGCAGCGAGATTAAAATTTAAACCCGCCAAAAACAAAAGACTAGCGTACATAAGAAAAAAAATATATAGCGGCCAGTATTAAAAAAAGTTCAAATTTTACCATGGAGGTCAGATATAGCGTTTAAAAATGTTGGAATCCTGGATTCCGGTTACCTAAGTAGCAGCCCTCGTAATAGCGTCCCGTTTTTACCCTCTGGTTTCGGAACCCTAAAAACGAAATAGGTACCAAAACCGTTTGGATGGCACCCTTTGTGTAGGGTAGGGAACCCTAAAAAGTAACAAATCTGTGCGTCGTTTTTAATAATTTCCAAACTGCTTTACTGGAGCCGTTTTCAACGATATTTAAAACCGTTTATTTTTAGAGGAGAACAGTTTTCAGTATGATGTAATCACAGTTTTATTTTAAAGCAAAATTTTCACGAACTATATTCCTTCGTAGCGTGTTGGCTAACATTCAACCCTAAGAGAACCAACACCCTCACAGGTTGCTTGCTAATTTGTATTTATGTCTCACATAAACTACATTCGCATGACCCTACCGTTTGTTAGGGGTGTGTGCGTGCACCCTACACACGAGGTCCATGTGTGCGTGCGGCTGTTGTTTTACGTGTTGTCGTGTCGCGTTAATTGGAAAGTGTTATTATTGTGGACGTAAAAGGTTTATATGCTAGTTTTACTGCAACATGAAATCATAAAAAGTTCCTAGCTGGTGTCATTGCTGTTTAATGAAATTCCCCCTTTGATGGCTACACATACCTATCAGTAGCAATTTTATACAAAGAGAAAATGTATGACTTATTTAAAGTTATGGCTACATACCGCTACTACTAATTTTGCATGTTTTTTTTTGTTTCTGACGACTTCAATGTAATACTGTAACATTATATTGAGTTGTAAAAAAATACGCATCCGAATCAATTCATCGGTTTCAGAGCTACGGTGCCACAGACAGACACACACTCACACTTACACGTCAAACTTATAACACGGGGGTTAAAAATCTGAGATTTCAACTGAATATTTATAAGGTTTAACTGCACAGTTAGTAAATTGTTACAATAATAATTAATAACACTAAAAATCTAGAATTTTAGCTTTCATTTACTCTCGTCTCTACGTCTCTCCAAGCCAGTAGCCAAATAAATAACATATTAAATATCTAATTATGTCTCGTAAATTACCATAGTAATTGCCATCTATATCTATATTATTTGTAGCTTTACAAAAGGTCAGATAATCATATTTATAATGGCAAATGCTTATGACTATGAAAACGAATGAATCCGTGAGATATTAAACCGTGTCAAGTCCGAGGCATAATTGCGGTGACCTAGTTTGGGCCGCGACTCAGTCCGCGCAAAAGAGACGCGATTTAGGGACGCGCACCGTGGAGAGAAGTATTAATATTGCCTATAAAAAAATCATTTCGCTATAATCGAGATCACGTCCCTGGCGACTGAGCCGCATTTTTGTAGCATACATGTGTAGGGATGTTATTTCTATAAATAAAGTCGCTTTTTAACTCGTGGACGAGTAAAACCCGGTTAAATAAAGTGGCCGTGCGCGCTCGTAGGCACGCACGATAGGGTGAAGCGAGATTCCACACACACTATACACTCGAATTACGTTCTCAATAAAATATGAAAATAACGTAAAAGAAATCACCTAAAGTGAAATTTAAATTAAAATCTACCGAGAGATACGGATGATGCAAGCATTTTATACGGATTAGACAGAAAGATTCGATATGCACTGTGAGGTCATGTAATAGGTCAGCCATATAAACTCCAAATCAATTTCTGTTTTGCTAGAAAGAGGAACAAATCTTTGTAGATATTGTAAATCAAAACTAATTTTTTTCTGGAAGCTGTAAAAAAAGTTTATTGTTCTAGGCGTATGTCACTGCTAGTGTTGCTAGACGTCCCGATTTTCAGGGGTCATGCAAGTCAGTGTTCATATATAAGATACTTTATATAGGCTGAAATCTAAGTCGTGATTCCAATAATCACCTCTGTGTTCTACCCACGAGTATGAACAACTTTCACTATGGGACCAACTCTGAAATATCGAAAATAAAATCAGCTGTTTCATATAAAAGTTCAATACGCACTCGACCAAAATGTATGAAGCAGCTGATATTTCAGAGTTGGTCCCATAGTGAAAGTTGTTCATACTCGTGGGTAGAAAACAGAGGTGATCATTGGAATCACGACTTAGATTTCACCCTGTATTAATCGAGTTGGCCAAAAACGGTTTGTTACAACTGGCATTGCAAGAGGGCTGTAACTCGCACGATTTTTGTTCTGTCTCGATTTGAAAATCCAAGTTCCGATTTATTTCGTGCGTCGTCATTTCGTGCCTGAATGAGCGCATGCGCATGCGTATGTTGGAATATCTTCACACATTTTGCGTACGTAGTGTGCGCTGCTCAGCAAGCTGTAGAATTACGGTTATACGTACCGCTTTCGCTATGTTGGTCCGTCAACGAAACGATGAAATTAAAAATACCTTCCTCTGAAAATACATTCCTTCCCTGATGGGATCATTTAGCTAAGCTTGATGTTTAAGAGAATCACTTAACATGTGTCAAAGTTGAATTTATAGTGTTGCCAATCGAAATCTATATTTTGTTTCATTCTCGCATTTTGCCTAGATGGGATTATAAAGAAAGTGACAAAACCGCAATATAAACTACCATTTTGAACGTTGTTGTTTAGATGACATAGGCCTAGCGTAGCACATATCCTAATTTCGTAGCATTTCAACGTAGGGATTACCTTCGAACCGGCACTCCACACCAGGGATGTTGCAGATCCAGGTTTTTTGACATCCGCGGATGCAAATGAGGATGTTGATTTTTTGAGATGCGGATTTAGTAATAATTTATTATTGAAACATATATTTAAGGGTTTTTTTCGTTTATTTTTGAAACAGAAAAAAATACTATTTTTTAAATATATCCATGAAAGTGTCAGTTAAAAACTTAACCAACACGCACACACACGGGGCACGCGCTCCCGCTGGTTAGGCCTTGTAGTAACAGCGACTTGTACGGATCCGCATCTACATAAGTTCCGCATCTATATTTGCTGATGCGGAAACAAATGCGGATTCCTAAATTAATGTGGGAGTATCGCCGTTGCGGATGTGGATGCGAATATCCGCAACATTTCTCCTCCGCACTTGAGGCAAGAAGCTACATGAGCTTGTAGCTCTTCGTGTGACTTTTGTATAGGCTGGTGGGCGAATGAATACAAACATGCAAGCGTTAATGCGAAAGAAAGAGTAGGCACGTTCTACCTAAACTCTGTTTTTTTTAGGAAGTACTCTGACTCGGTTCAAGTTTCTTATTTGGGACATTTGAGCAACGTGTACCTACAGTTTAAATTATTGTCTTACTCTCGATAGCACACTGACTTATTCTCTTAATTGCTTCTGAAACCTTGTCAACGCTAAAATTCAATTACATTGCGACGTTGGAACTCCAAAAGCTATATTAAAGTGAGGCATAGGGTGATGGAAAGAGTAATGGATAAAGCACCAATAATGGACACTTGATTCTTATTTTACAGAAGATAAGGGTTATTAATTTCGTTTGCAACAATCAATTTAGGACCGTATGAGATGTGAAATAAGAAGAAAGTGTCCATTACTGGTGCCTGTCAGCTAAAAGTGTTCATCATTGTTACTATGACCCTATATATTTAATTTAGGCAATGTGATTGATGTCTGAATTTTAGAAAGTAAATAAGAAAATAAACAATTAACATTGAAAACCCGGGTCTCTATTGACTGCCATAATTATTTTTAGTCATAATCTGTTTCAAGTCATAATTTTCGCAAGTCATAATGCATTTTTCTCAGGACACGGTTATTTTTTCTGGACATTTATAAAACTAACCTAACCTAACCTAACGAATCTACACGATAAACGTTTATTAAAATCTGTAACATCAGCCTAAAAGAAGTTATGACAAAAAAAAATATGACTAAGAATACATTATGACCAACGATATGTATGGGAGTCAAAGATCCGTGAAAACCCACTTAGGGTCACATGCACCAAAAAATTAACACTGAGTTAAGACACTAACTTGAGTTAAAATAACAGTTTTCGTATAAATCTGACGTTTGAGTTAGTGTAAGTATTAACCCACTGTTAAATTTTAGGTGCAATTATTAAATTTATTAAAAGTAACATCGGATTAAACGTCTACGTAATCAATCTTAACTGGAAAAGAAATTCAATTATTAATTTTGATTGTATTCTCGGTAATAAACAATTTGACTTTGACTTTGACTTAGGTAGAAATATAATACTTGTTGAACAGGTTAGTTGAAGTTGGTATATTGTTGTGAAGGTATCACTGTTTGGAAACTGATTTTCCCGCTGAACCGATTAGTGTAATGAGGTTACTTGCCGATTCGTTCAGATAAAGCGATGTTATTCAAGCTTTCACGTGGACGAACTGGGGGGCTATTATGACATATCTATGCAGTTCATTTTACGGCGAGCGTAAAGGACAGAGCTATAGCAGTTATATATCTCTGTCCTCTTCTCTCAGCGTAAATTAAACTGCATTGCTATGTCATAATAACCCCCCTGACCTAAATTAAACCCTACTTTGGTTCGAATTACGTGCGACTAAAAAAAGGGTGTATCATTTTATACGGTAAGATAGTACTTAGATGTGACATCTTGATTTATATCAGTTTCATTATTTATTTCGACCTCTAATATCATTTGACAAAGTTCAAGCCTAGAAACATCTAGCTTCAAGACTAGCAATCCCGCCCTAAGTGAGGTTTGAAGTAATAGTCGATCAAGAATTTTCTTTACCCTGTTTTCGACTCTACTTGTAGGTCCGTAGGGTCCAAAAGTAGAAACGGGTTTTTTAATCGACTGTGCCTGTAAGTAACGCAATGAAAAGAGCTTTTAGGCTGAGCTAGACTTTTCTAAAACGTTTTATTCTATAAAGGTTCAACACACTGTATTTAAAGCCTTTTCTGCTTTCGACTCACCTAATCGCTTTTCATTGCGATGGTATTGTTTTTCACCTGGCCGCCATGTCAAGTTCAAAAGAGATATACGATAATATCGCACCTTCGCTAGAACAAGGGCACAATGTACTACGAGTATATGATTATAGGGGCAATTGTGGCCTTGTCCTACCGAAGGTGCGATATGTAAAAAGCAATAAGGTTTTATTGAGTGGAATAGAGCCCCAGAACCTAAACGAAGATCAGGGGGGGTTATTATGACATGGCTATGCAGTTCATTTTACGGTGAGCGTAAAGGACGGAGCTATAGCATTTACATAACTCTGTCCTTTTCTCTCAGCGTAAAATGAATTGCTAGGGGACGTCATAATAACCCCACAGTAAGGCTAGACAAATTGATAAACGCTAACGTAAACGACTTTCGAAAACTGACAAAATGTATGGAATTGACGTAGGCGCTCGACGCAACCGTCTGACAGCTTACGTCAATCCTGTACATTTTGGATAACGATAACGAACGCCGAATGCATCTGGTCTAGGAGCTCGATCGTGAAGGACACAAGAATCTGCTGGCCTATTGCCTAAGGCACCCGCAATCGCAATCGACTTCAAAGTGGAACAATTGTGTTCATTGTAGGCAGACAGTCCTTCGATTTTAAAAATGAAAACGATTGCGATCACGAGTGCGTTAGGCAAAAGCCCCCCTGGTTTTTAACTCGTTGAGGTCATCTTCTAGATCGCTGTAATAATTATAACCTATTTTGGTACCCTTGCATTTCCGCGTTAATGTAGGTATAAGTGAAACATCCTCAATCGGCAGGCATGAGACGTTGAGAGGGCCAGAGGGTTTCATGGGCCTGAGAGTAAGTCACCTCGAATTTATAAAAGTAAAAGGCGCCCTGGGTAACCTTACTACAAACAGGGATGGTTTCTTGTTACAAGTAAAACAAAAAGGGTGGTTCTCCTTGGTTTATTGTTATCATCACATACACACAGATAATGCCTCGAGTAACAGTAGCACCATATTAATATTAAGTCCCATCGGGTTACTGTCTACAGAAATAGAAACATCACTTATCTAGGGTGAAGTCGCATGTGGTCAAGTGTGTGTAAGGTGAAGTTAAGTGGCAAGCGAAAACTTGATGACCCAGAGATATGCGAAGGGGGTTGCAACACGTGGCACGGAGGTCCCGCCCATGCGGTCCAACACGAAGCGCCCTTCACGGTATCCGGGGTTAAGGCTACGCCTAGCATTAAAAACCCTACAACAAGAATTGTAGTTATTAATAAAAGAAACCTTAATTGAAAGCTAACCTATCAGCCCTAACCATGAGGTAAATATAGTACTCACCACAAAGTGGGTTTTATGTAGCCTTATATCATGAGGCTAGTTGAGGCCGGAATTCACCCGGTGCCTCCATAAAACGTGGCACTGGCTGAAAGAAAACGTAGCTTATTAGAATTTGGTTGGGACGGTTGTGCTGGCCGACGGGAGCGTGGTCTCTCACGATACTCACCTTAATCAGGCACGTATATCGCCTAATGACCCTGTTTTACAAGGCAGGAGTCAGCGCTTGGGATACAGAAAGCTGCATGATGCTACAACAAAAGAGTTCACGTGAATCGACAAATCAAGAAAGAAATACACCTTTAACAGCGTGGGAGGCGAGTATTACTTACGGTTTATTGTATTAGTAATATCATGTAGTTCATGGGCATTTGTCGCCTATTTGTTTAACCGGCACACAGATATGAGTACTGCCACGATGCATGAAATTGTCATCGTATAAACTGCCTGAAACAAAAGTTAAATGGACATAAAAACAAATCCCACATGGGCACGAAGAAAAGAAGCATCGAATAAACACCGCAACTCACCGCTAATTATCCATTTGTAAAGGTTATTAAATTATATATGAAGAAGACAATGCTGCCCTTCCCACAAGCGGAATCTGAATCAAAGAGAATAGAGCGAACCTAGATGATGTGGCAATCCCTCTACGTCATTATGGTCGCGAACTCGTTTCACTCTTAGACGGCAACGCTCGTTCACTGTTTTAACAATTTAGAAATCAAAACTAATCTAAAACAATCCACAAGATAGTCCTAAAGATATTCTATGAATCCTGAAACAATATAATTTTACATGCCGAAAATTATCGAATGATCCGAGTCTTAGTCCATAGATCAAAGCGCAGGAGCGCAGCAGTGAAACGTAACGCACGCTCACGCTTGACTGAAGTATTGATTGACTCCGTCTCACTCTTTCTCCGTTCGTAACCAAAGCGAGAGAAAAGGACAGAACTATGTGTACTCGATCCTTGATTTTGGTGCAGAAGCCCACCAGTAGTAGTGTTGCTATAAGAAAAAAAAAACTAAGCAAAAAAACGGGTGTTACAGTACCGGCTTAGTTGGGGAAATAATTTTATTTCAGAATTGCAAGCTTCTGAAATAAAATTATTCTACACCATCAAGAGAACGAAAATATTCAAGGGAGGGGTCGCCTTCGCCAGCAGGGGAAGACGTCTGAAATATAACATAAAATCACAAAATGCTCTACCCAAGCGAACAAGTCAACTCCAATGGTCTTCGCCATAAAGGGGAAGCCAGATAAATCATAGGCCCGATCCGGGTCCACTAACGGCAAACGTGGTTGCCCGTCTCAGACCTACTACGCATAAGCTACACTAATTGCTAAAGTAAACTTATAAGCTACTTTCCTAGTGTTTGTTGAATCTGCCTCCAACCAAACGCTCTAAACCTATATCAGAGTTTGTTGGTTCAATTTCCAAACAAACGCTCTAGATCCTAAACTAAATCAAGTATGTACTAAAGTTAGTATCTCTTTAAGTACACATCAACCTCAACTGAGAGTAACATCCGCGAGAATTATACAGCTCTACACAAAGAACTGTAACTACAATGAGGGGTGTGACACACTACCAACCTCTTAAGCGGCTTAATTGTATTGATTAAACTACCACTTATAAGAACTGTGGCAGAAACCCTATAATTAAGTAAAACACTCAAGTGAGACTATTTAAAATCAAGTGTTGAAACTATAACACACGAATTTCAACCTAAACTTGTAAAAGAAAATCTCAACTGAAACCAGTATAAAGAAATTAGAACAATGGAAAAGAGGACGCACTCTGTATACCACCAGAATGTCCTTTTCACAACAACTCTACTAAGTACAGATAAAACCTTTAAAAATAGTTTTATCTCGAACAGATTGCGCCTATGGCGTAATCGGAAGAAATCCTAGAACTAATAAAACACTATGGTAATAAAAAAAAAAAAAATACCCATACCTACACGCTTTACCCTACTACGGACAAAACATGACAGCACAACTAAAATTAAATGGATGCGCATCCTTGGTTACTTAAAATTATAACTTAGCCTACCTCACTCTACTTCAATATGCTTTCATTCCAGTAATCCAATCCTTTAAAAGAGCCAACAGTCAGGACAAATCTTTTCCCTTCAATAAAACACCTGCAGTCCGGACGAAATATACCAAAAAAACCAGTAAATCATACCTTAAAGAGCCAACGGTCGGGACAAATATTCTACCAACGCCAAAAATCTCAGCAAGTCCAGACATACTATGCGTTCCGTACATAGTACAAAAAACACATACCTAACAAATAAACATAAATTTACTATACCTAACACCAAACTTAAGCATTAATATTGTAAATGAGTCCCCTAGCTCATAGAATCTACCATGGACTCATCCTAACCTAGCAATTTTTTATTAATTTAAGGGTTGTACCCCTGGAGATTCAGAACCTCCGCGATCTAGCAAATCCTTGATGTGAAACCGTCCTCAGGGTTTACCGTTAAGAGACTTTAACGAATAAACCAACGGTGAATGTTTTTTATCAATAAAACATTTTTCATATTTGGGAGAAAGTTTAGCACTAAAGTATTTAGAAGCGTTCGACAGAGGAAAACAACGCTTATAAATAATTTGGCCCTCCTCAAATTGAATTGCTCGTTTCCGTAAATTATAATACTTCACATTATGATTATAAGCCTTTTTTAAATGGCCTTGAACCGATTTATATATATCGTTCAGCTTAGGAAGTTTAGAAGAAAACGGTTCTACATTTATCTTAACCGTCGGGGGATCTACCGGCTCCTCGATATTGTAAAGGGAACCATCCGTTATCATTTCTCTACCATGAGTCAAATAAAACGGCGTGAACTTTGTACCTTCGTGAACTGCAGTATTAAGAGCACATTGTATCTCAGGAATGTTCTGATCCCATTTACGATGATCCGAACGCACGTAGGATGCAATGGCTCGTACTATGTCGCGGTTGACACGCTCCGTTTGGTTGGTCTGAGGATGATAACGAGGGTTATAGAAGATGTTAGGGACACCATAATTAGAGAGCAAATCCCTGAACTCCTTCGAAATAAACTGAGGTCCGTTATCTACGTATATAAATTTACACACGCCATGTAGTAGGACACCCTTCTCCAAACATTTAACTATGGCTTTTGCCGTTACACTACGCAAAGGAAACAAAAGAGCGTACTTACTAAAGTAATCAGAACATACAAAGAGGTACTGATTCCTTGCGTATGAGGGTGGAAACGGCCCCATAATGTCACAAGAAATGGCTTCCCATGGACGCGTGACCACGCGTGGATTGCCCATCAGACCTGCCCTGGCAACGTTACTAGGTTTATAACATTTGCAAACCTCGCAGGCACCGACGTACTTCTCAACGTCGCGGTAGAGGTTTGGCCAAAAATATACAGCACTAATACGTTTATGAGTTTTAGCCACTCCAAAGTGTCCAGAGACCGGGTCGTCGTGATACTTCATTAAGATTTCATCGCGATGATCCGCAGGCACGACCAACTTCCATTCAAACTGGGACGTTAAATTGTATTTATTTTTAGATAAACGAAATAACTTGCCATCCTTTACCGTGAAGTTGGGAAATAAACGTGGATTATCGCTACAATCCTTTAAAAGTTTTGTATACCAAGGATCTTGAATTACCTGAGGGTCAAATGATATAGAGTCCACCTTGATTCGAGATAAAGTGTCTGGTAAAACGTGTTCCTTCCCCTTTCTATGTATAATTTCAAAATCGAACTGGCTTAAGCGACACGCCCACCGATTTAGCCTTCCCATCGGATTTTTTAATTTGTAGAACCACTGAAGCGAAGCATGATCAGTAACTATATAGCACCTGGAACCTTCTACATAGGCACGGTATTGCTCGAGAGCGTAAATCACCGCCAGGAGCTCCCGCTCCGTCGCCGTATAGTTAACTTCTTGCGCGCTCAGGGTTCTGCTGCAGTACGCGATAGGATGGTCTACATCGGCTTCGCGCTGTGCCAAGATTCCACCAATAGCAAACGAACTTGCGTCCGTATGAATATAGAAAGGTTTACTGAAATCAGGACACTTTAAGATAGGTGCGGATATAAGAGCAGACTTCAAAGTGTTAAAAGACTCATTAGCTTCATTCGACCATACGAAAGCAACCTTCTTACTTGTAAGGCGGGTTAGTGGACGAGCTACCTGAGAAAAGTTTTCAATGAAACGTCGGTACCAACCAGCCATACCCAAGAATCGTTTCAGTTCCTTCGGGTCCTTAGGAGTAGGAAAATTCATAATAACGTCAACCTTAGATGGGTCCGTTCTCAAACCGAAACGATCGACGACATAACCCAAGTACTTCAACTCACTCCGGCAGAACTGAGATTTCTTCATGTTGATCGTCAGATTAGCATGCTTCAACTTTTCAAAGACACGTTTAAGTATTTGTACGTGCTCGTCAAAAGAAGACGTACAGATGACGATGTCATCGACATAAGCAAAGACCTTATTATCAAACTCCGCCGAGAACAGGCTGTCCATCAATCGCTGCATGGTAGCAGACGCACCGACCAAACCGAAACACATAACGTTATAATGAAAAAGTCCGCGTCGCGGAACAGTAAAAGCGGTCTTTTCCTTCGAGTCTGGATGAAGAGGTATTTGATGGTAAGCAGCACTGAGATCCAAAGAGGTTAAATACTTGGCATCACGTAAATTATCAATGATGTAATTAATGTAAGGGAGAGGATACGCGTCCGTTTTTGATACAGCGTTAAGGCGACGGCTATCTAAACATAAGCGCATTTCACCATTCGACTTAGGTACCATAGTCACAGGAGAATTCCATGGAGATGCGGAAGGCTCAACTACATTATTCTTTAGCATTTTATCTAGTTCGGCATCAAGCAACCTTAACTTTTCCGGACTCAGACGATAGTACTTCTGCTTAATAGGGGCAGCGTCACCCGTGGATATCTCGTGTTGGATTAACGACGTACGACCCAAGCCTACCTTATCGGTATTAATAGAGTCGAAGAGTGACTTGACTTTGTCCATACTTTGCTTTTGTATAGGACTCAGCGAGTCATAATGTCGAAGTCCCTCCTCGACAATATTTGGTTGTCCGTTTACGACGGATGACACGTCACTAGGCAGACAAGCTAAGATGTCCGGTGCTAAATTAAAAGCTTTCCAAAAGTTGATACCAAAATGAATCGGTAACAATATTTCTGGTTGAATGTGAAACAACACAAGCTGCACCTCATTATTATATTGAATTGGAATGTTCATATAGTACCGACAAACATAATCCTCTCCATTAGCAACCCTTAATCGGCGAGGTTGATCAAATTCGTGCATTATTATATTTAAATTTAAAAACTTTAAATGTGCGTTGTCACCTAAAATAGAACAAGACGCACCGCAATCCAGCAAACCACAAACGTTAACGTTAAATACCTGAACCGTTAAGTAGGGGCGGTGGTCATTGACAGGTGGCACAAAGTAAGTCTCAACGGGCGGGTTAGAACTACGCACCAAAGGAACCCGTGAGACTGGCCTAACTAGTTTTTTGACTTCGGAATAGTCTTTCCACAGTTTGGACAATTTGTACTCTTAACATCTTTTTCTCCACACTTAAAACAGACAATGTCACGCGATTTAGGACAACGACTAGTTTTGTGCGCTCCATCACAGCGGAAGCAACGAAATGATTTTAAAATTTTAGGCTTAGCAGCTGCGGAGGCTACGTCCTCTTTTCGAATCGAACGGCTATTAGTTGGTTGACACTGCATGTCTGGAGCTAAAGAGCTACGTGACGTAGACGGTTCGACAAAATCACCCGCGCGCGAATTGGCTAATTCAAGCTTCATGCATAACGCTTTAAGTTGCTGCACTGACGTGACGTCTATTAACGCAAGCTCGCGACTATATTCAGGACGAATATTTCTGACAATTATATCTAATTTTTCTGCCTCAGATATAGGTGAACTCAAACGAGAGATCAAACCACCCATAATTGACAGGTAAACCACTATCGATTCATTTCGCGCTTGTGTACGAGACCTTATCTCGCGAAGCAACTTAAAGTCAAAGTCCGGAATGTCAAAGTCTGCTTTCAAAGCCGCGAGAAGCTGCGAGTACGATTTGAAGCTATCTTTATTTGCTCGGTACCAAAATAACGCGGGACCCTCAACAATGTCAGGAAATCCATTAAAAACAACGCGTTCCGGTATCTCTCGAGAGAGCCTAAGTTCCTCCAGTCGCGTTGTAAAAGCACGCACGCAAGTATCCCCTTTATACTTTAAATTAAGACTCGACAAGTTATGCCGAGGTTCAGAGTGACACACCACTTTAGCAACTGATTCAGACGGAACCTGAAATTCCTCATCCTCTGACTCGGAAGACTCTGACAGTGGATTTAAGACAGACAAACAACTGACAAGGGCCCCTTTAAGTTTGTTAACCTCAGTCTCAAAATTTGACACACGCGATAGACGGTCCAAATAGTAGTTACATCTGCCCACTAACCTGTCCTGCTGCGACTTGGAAAACTCACTGCCCTGCATAACCTCCGACTGCAACTCATTCACCTTCACTCTGCAGGCCTCGACCTCTGTTTGTGAATCAACTTCCCTCATATCAGACGCAGGCTTAAGGCTGCCACGTCTTACAAGAGCACGAGTCTGTCGGAATAATTTTCTTAAATTATCACAGCTATGTTTAGTGTCAAAGGGTATGTGTAAAGCAGTCAGTTCATGTGCCAGTTCCTCCTTAGTGAGGTATTCAACCTTTACATTCAGGTCCATGGTCAATTATATAAACAGTAAAATGGAACAAATCAAGCCTTGCAATAGTGCAGTAAGCTACGTGCTTATTAGCAATAGAAGATGCACACAACACACATTTTAAGAAACAAACAAACCACTGTTCTGTTACACAATCAAAACAGTAAAAGGTTAAATAAAGTTAGTGTTTTACAGGAGAACACCACCAATAAATATTATGTGCTTTCATCTCATTGATACAGTCAGAACATAAGAAGTTATGAAAAAGGCTAGTTATTCCTTATATATAAGAGTATAAAGGAATTTAATAACTATTAATACCCTATTAACACTGTTAAGACAGACAAAAGATATGAGATAAAGCATTAAATTCACATTTAAAGAATACTTAAACAAAGAAACCATTCCTTCAGGCCATACGTTGGGTACGCCACTGAAACATCCTCAATCGGCAGGCATGAGACGTTGAGAGGGCCAGAGGGTTTCATGGGCCTGAGAGTAAGTCACCTCGAATTTATAAAAGTAAAAGGCGCCCTGGGTAACCTTACTACAAACAGGGATGGTTTCTTGTTACAAGTAAAACAAAAAGGGTGGTTCTCCTTGGTTTATTGTTATCATCACATACACACAGATAATGCCTCGAGTAACAGTAGCACCATATTAATATTAAGTCCCATCGGGTTACTGTCTACAGAAATAGAAACATCACTTATCTAGGGTGAAGTCGCATGTGGTCAAGTGTGTGTAAGGTGAAGTTAAGTGGCAAGCGAAAACTTGATGACCCAGAGATATGCGAAGGGGGTTGCAACACGTGGCACGGAGGTCCCGCCCATGCGGTCCAACACGAAGCGCCCTTCACGGTATCCGGGGTTAAGGCTACGCCTAGCATTAAAAACCCTACAACAAGAATTGTAGTTATTAATAAAAGAAACCTTAATTGAAAGCTAACCTATCAGCCCTAACCATGAGGTAAATATAGTACTCACCACAAAGTGGGTTTTATGTAGCCTTATATCATGAGGCTAGTTGAGGCCGGAATTCACCCGGTGCCTCCATAAAACGTGGCACTGGCTGAAAGAAAACGTAGCTTATTAGAATTTGGTTGGGACGGTTGTGCTGGCCGACGGGAGCGTGGTCTCTCACGATACTCACCTTAATCAGGCACGTATATCGCCTAATGACCCTGTTTTACAAGGCAGGAGTCAGCGCTTGGGATACAGAAAGCTGCATGATGCTACAACAAAAGAGTTCACGTGAATCGACAAATCAAGAAAGAAATACACCTTTAACAGCGTGGGAGGCGAGTATTACTTACGGTTTATTGTATTAGTAATATCATGTAGTTCATGGGCATTTGTCGCCTATTTGTTTAACCGGCACACAGATATGAGTACTGCCACGATGCATGAAATTGTCATCGTATAAACTGCCTGAAACAAAAGTTAAATGGACATAAAAACAAATCCCACATGGGCACGAAGAAAAGAAGCATCGAATAAACACCGCAACTCACCGCTAATTATCCATTTGTAAAGGTTATTGAATTATATATGAAGAAGACAATGCTGCCCTTCCCACAAGCGGAATCTGAATCAAAGAGAATAGAGCGAACCTAGATGATGTGGCAATCCCTCTACGTCATTATGGTCGCGAACTCGTTTCACTCTTAGACGGCAACGCTCGTTCACTGTTTTAACAATTTAGAAATCAAAACTAATCTAAAACAATCCACAAGATAGTCCTAAAGATATTCTATGAATCCTGAAACAATATAATTTTACATGCCGAAAATTATCGAATGATCCGAGTCTTAGTCCATAGATCAAAGCGCAGGAGCGCAGCAGTGAAACGTAACGCACGCTCACGCTTGACTGAAGTATTGATTGACTCCGTCTCACTCTTTCTCCGTTCGTAACCAAAGCGAGAGAAAAGGACAGAACTATGTGTACTCGATCCTTGATTTTGGTGCAGAAGCCCACCAGTAGTAGTGTTGCTATAAGAAAAAAAAAACTAAGCAAAAAAACGGGTGTTACATAAGTTTTCTTTTTATATTATTTATGGAGGACAAAAGTAAAAAAAAAAAACGTAACTACATTTGATAACTTGGCTTAACAGTTTTTGATGACGATCGTAACTGATATTTTTATGTACCGTGACGTATTTACGTCAATACCGGCCGATATCATTGTGGTTTTAAACTATACTACTCATAAAGACCGCAACCACAGCCGCAACCCGTTTTGTTTGTTGGTTTGTCTAAAAAAATGCATGTTAAAAGCTTAAGTTCCCGGATTTTATTTAATAGTTTTTATTTGGCAAAATTCGCTAGTGTTTGAAGAAAAAGCGATAAACTAGTTCTACGCGGTCCTTAAGGTTGAGACTATGTCAGATTTAGGCTTGAGTAGCGTGATGGTACCATGTTGGACACTTTTAGCTCTTAATTAAAATTTCATACGATCGTAAATTGATTGTTGCAAAACAAATGAATAACCCTCATCTTTTGCAAAATAAGAATCAAGTGTCCATCATTGGTCCTTGCCCATTACTGGTTCACCCTACCATTTATTAGTAGGTCCTGATTATAGGGCATAACGTAGGCATCGCTGAAACCCGCTCAATAAACGTTAAGTGCACGCTTGGAGTAATTTCAGATCGAGACTCAGTTATGTTGTGAATTGAGGGAGATTTATGCAGCCCAGTCACGAATCAGGCCGCTTCTGGAATAATATTCATTACCGCTTCACCCACCTAGCTGCGAACAAGGCAGCTAATACTAGAAACTAGCCTTTGCCATCAAATTTGTCCGTGTTGAATTATACCTTATTCAAATTCGGTCAGCTGTCATGCGTCATCAGTGTCATGTTTATAAGTTTAATAAATGCAATAACATTTATATTAACTCCATCTATCTCATACAAATTCAATTCTTGTGAGCTTTCAAGCTTGCTATTTCTTATTGGGTACTGTCACTAGATGGCGCCATGGAATCAATCATTAATCAGACCAGATGTTCCTGTGAAATAATAAAACGCTAGCACAATGTGACCGGTAGGATTATAGCGATTACATAAAAAAAATCAAGTCAACAATTATCTTGAAGTCATTGCCATATGTGGCACAGATACGGCATCTACTGGTGTAACTACGGAACTAAAATTTCCTTCAGAATTGCCTACATTAGGACGGCACGCTTTTGCTCTATGAGATTGGGTATCTCTACTGGTATTCTATGACCTGTCCCAGTACTGTAGTGATTGGACAAGACCATGCAAGCGCGTGAAACATTGTAGGTAAGCCATCAAAGCTATATTTAAACTATTCTCAAAACTAAAGAGGTGTATAAATAAACAAGGAATTCCATCGAAATTTCATTGTACCGCTAACAATTCGCAGCCATTTCTCGGAAAACGAGAACGATTCCTTTAAATCTGGTATTGTCAGGAAATAGACTTCATAGGGAGATTGCGAGCTATTTGATAGGGCGATAAAATCGGCGGAGGGGAGAAAATGTGATTTTTATGCCGGGCCAATAGGATGCGTTGTCGGAGCCACTTACCTCGAATTAAGGTTTTCACCTTAATTCGAGGTATCACCTTATTGGAGAAAAGTGAGCTAATGTGCTAGGTTATCGCAGATTTTTATTGTAAACAGAGGCCAATTTAGATTTTGTTTTGTAATTTTACACGTTTAGCTGACAGGCACCAGTAATGGACACCTCACTCTTAATTCAAATTTCATACGGTCCTAAATTAATTGTTGCAAAAAAATAACCCTTATCTTCTGTAAAATAATAATCAAATGTCCATAATTGGTCCTTGTCCGTTACTGGTTCCGTCACCCTACACCTAAGTAAATTTATAAACGTCAAACTCAATTCTTGTTAGTCTAGTCAAATTGGCTCCAAGGTAGTTTAGGATGGTGTTTGATTTATTGATTACTAGCTTCTGCCTGCGACTCCGTCCGTGCGAAAGTCGTTTATATCGTAGCTCCATACAAATTTTCACCCCCTATTTCACCCCCTTAGGGAATGAATTTTGGGATAAAACTATTCTTTGTCCTTTCCCAGGATTCAAACTATCTTTGCACCAAATTTCACCTAAATCGGTTCAGCGGTTTAAGTGTGAAGAGGTAACAGACAGACAGACACACTTTCGCGTTTATAATATTAAATATGGAAGTATGGATATGGATGGATTCGTATGGCATGGTATTAGCACACGAAGAAGACAAGCATGCAATACCGACCGGTTATCATATTAGTAACGTTGTAATATGTAACTCCTATTAAGGTGAATTTCGCCAATGTCGAGTTATTTATCAGCACCCGTGGATTAATTACAAAACTAAGGCCATGAATATCACAGGCAAAGACAATAGAAGCGCATGGCGTTTGCTCCACGCGTTTCTGTTAAGTTCATTATAACGTTTTGATAGCTCTTATTTACTTCACAGTAATGGCGGCCAAGTAAAACACAACAATAACACAATATAATGGATAATACCGCCTAGAATTAAGGACCTGATTGTTAATGTGCTCTGAGGCATAAGACATACATTAGACATTGCAAATCACAGCCTACTACACAGTTTCAGACTGATAACGCTGAAAGGGCCCTTCATAACTTTGTGTAGGATGAGTGTAAGTGACAGAGCTATCGCACTTACACAGTTATCTCTCTCTCTAACCGTAAACTGAATTATTTACTTTTGTCATATTCAGTGTTCGGAATTTTCACGGCAAAACAAAAGACTCGCAAATTTACTAGGGTAAGAAATAATTTTTCATCGATATCGATAGTAAAATAAATAATGGTCCACCAAATAAATATAAATATATTATAAAATACATTAGGTTTGTGTAAAGTTATATCGAAACAGATTCAATTTCAGTATATAGTAGATGTCACTTCATTATGTACAAATTCAGGGTATTTGGTTAGACACGTTTTGAGCCAATCTTGCACTTGACTCATTTTTACTTTACTGAAAAAGTACACTACTAAAATATTACGTAACAAACGCGTCCGTTTTCAAGCGTTTTACAAATAATATCTAGACAGTTCGTATTTGAGCACTGTCATATCAATGAAGTGACGTTTAATGTCTCAATATAGAGTTTTTTCATTTTAAGTATCGGTTATTGTCAATGAGGTGGTATAGTCGCTATATTTCACCTCTTTACTACTCAAATTCGGCAAAGGCAAAAGGACGGGTTATTCAATATTTTCATTAAAAACAAGATGTCGTTAAGGCTTAAATAATAACTTTTACACTGAATAATCTGTGAATTACTGTTTTTTTTTTTGCATATTATTTTAAATTGTAAAATATTCCATAGTAATTCTCGATATCGATGAAAAATTATTTCTTACCCTAGTAAATTTGCGACAGTCTTTTGTTTTGCCGTGAAAATTCCGAACACTGGTCATATTCTTTGTTTCTGCCTCGATCCGCTTTTTGGTTTTGTGTTTGTACTTGTGTTTGTCAACAAAAACAATTTCACATTGGTAACAAGGATTAAACGGTGGATACATAATACTAAAAATGAATATTCCGCAAATTATTTTCTCATTGAATAAAGAAAATTGACAAAGTCGTTAACTTTTTGTGACTAATTCACAATTAAGGAATGTTAACAATTAAAAACGAATTGTGAGTATTTGACGGAAAGTCGTTCGAATTAAGCTGATGGCTCAAAACAGTTAGATAAGAATGGAAAAAGATCCCAAGATCTTTTCAAACTCAAGATATCTTAAGAACTCTTACGATTAAACGAAAGTTAGCTTATCTTTGTGTTATTTTAGGGCTATAAATACCCTATTTAAAATATATTCTTTAAATTGGTAACTTTTTTTTTTTTTTAACATTCGCTCTATTTGTGTATGTTTTATCGGAATCGTTCAATTTCATGCAACTCAGGATAAGGATATTATATTTTTTGATACAAAAGGATAACTGTACAAATAGTGGGTAGTAAATACCCAAAATGCCTAGGCAGGCATAAATTAACTGAACATTGTACGATTCAATACATGCCAATTGCCAGATGTCTATGTCTGGCGTAGACATTGATTTTGTGTCTAGACCCTAAGATGAGTCTGTCTTTTAATTGCAATCAATCAAAGCAGAGGAAGTAATACCCTTTGATAGTAGGCTGAGGATATTATGTTAAAACGAAACTACTAGCTTTTCAAATAGGTAGTCTTAGTGACAAAGTTTGACGGCGCGCTGGCCTAGTCGATAGTGACCCTGCCTACGAAGCTAGCGGTCCTAGGATCGGATCCCGGTAAGGGCAGATATTTGTGTGATGAGCGCGATTATTTGTTCCTGAGTTATAGATGTTTTCTAAATATTTATCTATATAAGTATTTACATCGTTGTCTAGTACCCATAGTAGCTTAGTTTGGGGCTAGGTCAATTGGTGTGACATTGTCCCTAATATTTATTATTATTATAATATTTACTTATTCATGTTTTTTTCTGAATAAATGGAGTAAAAACTATATTTTTCATCTTTTACAAGATTTAATCACTCCCATTCAACACGCATACAGCAGGCAAGTGTTTCCTATATACGGCCCGACCCGCCGCAGCCCCCTGTAATACGTTTGATTACTCCCATATTTCACGCGTCCATTTTTACCGCGGCAAACTTGTGACAGCATTTCCATTTCAGTAAATTGTGACGCTTCACTTTTTACTGCCACATCTGGCCTGTGTAAAACATAAAATTCATTTTTGCTGCGAGCTGCTAAAATATTATGTAAGTGTGTACTGTGCATTTTCATTTTAGATACGCACATCCATATAGTGTAGACTATAGATGTATTGTGTTGTGTATATAACTTTTAATGAAAATGTGGGTCACGTGGTAGTACCAAATGTAATAACAAGGTCACGTTTAAAAGGGCTGTCCCTACAGTTGGTTTTTGTTTTCATCCCTTGTAGTTAAAAAATAATATGAACAAAATTGATTTAGCACTTGCGATCAAGCTAACCATGATTTTCTAAGTAGGAAAGACTCTTAGTCCGAATTGGCAACAAATTCTAGGCTTGAGAATGAAAACGTATGTAGATCCCAGAGCCTACTTAACTTACTAACAGGTTTGGTGCAAGGTGATTTTGATTAAGAATATTATGAAATGGATAAAACAGAAACCCGGTTTCCACTCCATCTCCCTTCTAGCTTGATTATCTTGGTTTTTTTCTAAACGTGACACTGTGTTGGTGTCATTAAATGCTGAAAAGTTTAAATGTGGAACAAATCGATCTCGCTAACACACATATATTTGTCAGAGTATTCTCCTATTGGAAATACCCGAGCCGAGCGAAATTTTAATTGTCTTATTATGGAAATCCACCCATGATTGATCGGCTTTATTCCCGCTCGAACGCTTTCATAATTCACGTGTCACGTTATTCCGGAAGGGTAAAATTAAACAATGTTTTGATTAATAATGAGAATCTTAAAGCGCCCAGTTTGTTTATCTTGATATAACGCGACAAGTGACGTTGTGTTATTAATTAAAACGTTTGTAAATATTTTAAATCAACTTCTCACTGTAATTTTCAAGGCTCGAATGCTTCTCTTTGGTTATTTTGTTTACTGCCGGCCAGCTACCACTTACAAAATTGTAAATGTTTCTTCGTGTTGCACTCTCCGAGGGCAAATCTTTGCTCTAAGTTGAAATTCATCGTTGCCAGAACAAATAAAACAAATGCAACTTCCAGTATGAAGCATTCGCGCATTAATTAACAAGAGTAGACAATTAAACTACGTGCTATGTACTCTAGAATTAATGAAATAAGTCATAATTATTAAAATGGGCGTTCACTGGGGCTTTGTTGGCAGAGAGCCCGGTGTAGAATCGGAGCGCAATCTTAAAGTAATTGTTGAACTCCGGACCTCCACTGAAAGCTTTTCACTGTTAATTAATTTATAATTTGCTCGCCAACTTTCAACTTTCTCACTAACGCTTTGTTCCGGGTGTTTTAAAATTTTCAAATCAACCCTCGTTTTCAGTTCAGTGGCCCTTCTCGTAACCGATACTATATTTTTCTGGACGTGGTCTGAAAGCTGTAAAATGCTGTCGTAAAGTTCGCTGTTTGTGATTTGCTAGTTGTAACAAAGCTGTATTTTTATAGGGTATTTTTCGATGGTAATAAGTAGAAAATTGGAAAAATCTTATAGTAATGATTTGTTCAAAGGAAGTTTAAAACTATAATCATAATTTTTTAGAAAAAATAAAGCGACAGTTCTTGAGTCATTCTTAAGTTAAAAAGTTATTTTTTAACAACTTTGTTTCATATAATTTTTATCATAATTACACAAATTTGTCCTTAAATTAAAAACGGCTATTATTGAAATAAACCACACATTAATTTAATATTAAATTTTCTGTAAATTAAAGAGATACATACATATGTCATGGTCTAATTTAATTAATCTACTCATTACCTCCTTGATACAAAAGCATTTTTCAATGCGATTTCAAATTGACTAGCTAAAATAATTCGTCACCTTTTAAGACCGGCCAATTATTTCGAGAGGGGACCGAAAATAACATCGAGAACCCTTTAGTCGCTCGCAAAGATCAAAGAAGAATCCACCTTTGTGTTTGCAAGTAATTTAGTACCATCACGACACCGTAGGTACTTGTTGCAGATGAAAATATGCCTTTGTCTATGCATCCCGCTACAGTATGAATAACAGATGATATCGCGGAAATTGCAAAATTGTACCAAACATCGCATAAATTTAGATCATTTTAATATTTAACAAGCTAGGTATTAAATTATGATGGACATTTTGGTTGCGATTCATGAATATTATGTGTTTGCTAAACGTTTAGAGCTACGCGGTAAGCCCAATGGCCTTATTAGTGGAATTTGCATGTGCCAACAATATCACCCTGTAGGTAGTGTGTGTTGCTATGCATACATTAGTAATGGGAATAGATGACCGACTAACAAACACGACGCATTCATTATTATGACCAGCACTAATTGGGTATACGTACCCGTACAGCACAAGTAATTCAGTTTTAATTGAGTTTTAAATCATAGAGTTAATTGCGAAAGCTAATACCCGTGAGATTTATATTAAAAATTGAAATGCAGGGATTATATTTAAAGTAACCCTAAGTCACATTGCTGTAGCCCTACGATATACCTACGTATACGTACCTGTGGATGGAAAATGGTATTCACCCTGTGTTTTAATTGGAGTCATATCATAATTCCCCATTAGGCGCGTATCACGGGATCTGAGCGGTGTATGACGCATTGCATGTTTGTGCGGGTTATTTGCATGTGGTGTACTGCAATATGACAGAGTCATCATGAGCAGGACAGCGGCATGCTACTGTTGCATGTCAAACAAGTAGAAGCATGCAAGAGAATAAACAATACTATTTCCACCAATTCCCGTTAGAGGGTGGATCTTGAAAGATCCTTTCTTTGTGCATCCCTAAGGCACTCATGGAATACTCCTATAAAGTCTAGTTTCTAGGTCTAGCAGTTTTAGCTCTGTGTTGTCTCTCAGCCAGTCAGTCACGGCAGAGTTTTACATGTAACTTTCATGATTCTTAAGAGCAGCGGCAGTGGCCTAGTAGCTTCGGGGCCTAGCCACTTCAAACGCGGCGCCGTAGATAGGTACGTTGTCGTGCAGATACACGGTGCCAAGCTTAATTGTAAAGTGCAATAAGTTGAATGTCCTAGGCGTAGAGATTTAAATAGGTTGAAGCTGTTGAAGCTGCACGACGCGGCAACGTACCTTTGAACGGCGCCGCGCTTGATGTGGCCGTGCCCTTAGGCACTCGACTCGTGGTTGTAAAGCTACCGAGTTTGAACCCTGGCGGTCACCGTGTCCCAATGAGTTTCTCTAACTTAAGTGCATAACCCGATGCTCTTACGGTTAGGAAAAACATCGTGAGAAAACCTGCACATTTCAACAGCTGAGTGTGAAAGAGGGGAATAGCACAAAAGATCCTAATATGTATAATTTTGTTGTGGCAATTAAAAGATGTTGCTGTAAAAAGTAACCTTCGTACCGCAGAAACTAAACATTTTTAATGAAGACATTCCAACTCAAGCAACGGAGTCTACTTTTAACTTTGAAAATTTATTTAAGTAAAAAAAGCGTAATAATATTTGAGTTTTATCGAACAGTACTTACTCGTTCAATTGAAAAGTGATTGTGCAAAGAATATCACATTTCAAAATGAATTTTGTGAAAAATTCCCTTGCAGTAATAAGATTTCTATTTATTTGTTCACTTACGCGGCCATTGGCTCCGTCTGCATTTTACAGACACTTCGAAGATATTAATGTGTAATGTATGTCAGAGTCTATACCTACATGCACACACGGACATACAACACACACACACACACACACACGCACCTAAAGCACATGTTCTACCTACGAGTATTTAGAAAGTGGATACCTACATATCATGTATGTGGTACAGTCACCCAATAAAAATGTTGAGCATACTTAGAACCTTGTCATTCTGAATGTCGTTGTCATTGTCATGTGATATGTGTGTTTGATGTTCTGTTTGAAGTTTACTATGACAACGCCCTAAAGTGCTTAATATTTACGTTGGGGTACTGTACATCATGTGTACAGTCAGATTTAAAACTGTGACCCGTCTTAAGTGCAAGGTCAATGTGGCATTCTAAATCAATTATTATAAAGCAAGCGTTATTTTCTGTAATGGAATTATCAATATAATCATTGTAAGCAGTTATGTAAGCATTAAATTTCGCAGATCTTGATCCAGAAATGTGTCGAAAAAATACCATGTCTTAGAACGTTTAAGGCGGCAGAAATAACGTCCTCAAGTACAAATCCCTACAATACATTTCCAAAGCACAATACGACACGACGTAGCTGAGATTAGGTTGTAATTACGATAAGGCACTTCAGAATATCCGAGCCCTAAGTAAGGGGTAATCCGTCTTGGGCTAAAAAAGACCGTACAAACAAATTACACGAATTCAGGTCGACTCGTTTGCCAACGCGTTGGGAATTAAACGGATAAAATATTGCTTTCCTAAACTTTCAACTCTAGTGCTATTAGTGAGAGCTAGAGGTGGGAGAAATAGTCCACTATTGTTGTCGATAGTGTGGCTATATCGATAAACTGAGTTGAACGATTTCATCGCCGCGACCATTACCCCAAAGCGATTCTCAACTTTCACAGCAATATCTGTAATGCTTAATTTCGCTTAAGCATTGCTGTACAACGAGGAAATGCTGCCAGCATCTGTGGTACTTTGCCACGGGGGCCCTTTCTTAGTTTTTAGTTTTTATTTAGTTTTAATTTTATAGTATTTAGTTTAGTGATAAGTAGGTTTTATTTTAGTTTTAATTTATTGTAAATTTATTTGTCCTGTAATTGTTTATGTGCAATAAAGGTCATTTGGAAGTCCATTTCGATATCTTTAGAATTCTATGATAAATGGAGACAATAAAAGATAGGACCAATTAATTGAAATGTAGTATTAAATGTTTCATTTCGTTGTAGCCTGTGGCTTTGTGTTTTATCACTCGCTGCCGATCTCAAGTTAATCGGTATAATAATATGCTAAATGCGATTTATATTCATCATCATCGTGTATAAACCTTGTCAACAAGTCGTGGCACGTCCCTATGCAAAGTTCTTACTCATCATAATACATAAATGTCGCCATGTGCTTTCGTATTTGGGAGGAAAGGTTCATAAAGTTTGCCTTGGAAATGCATTGTAACGGGAATATAGTTTTTGGGCAGACGGAAATATTACATTACACAACTAGTTTGCTAAACAACTTGTTATGACAACCCGCGCTACTAAATTAATTTTGTTTTGATCAAATAAAATTTACTTTCGTCTTGATTTAGCTCACTGTCAGTTATCAAAGTTAGGTAGTAATAAACTTCTTTCGCCGTTCTCAGTTTCAAAACGAGTGAATATTTATGAAAAATATTTTGCTTCAAGAGTTTTGTTCCAACTTACTTTACAGTGCGACAGCTCTTAGAAGATGCTTCGGGTTTGTACTCTTATTAAGAGCGAGTGGGAGAGAAGTACAAACCCGAAGCACCTTGTAAGTGCTCACAGACTGTACCAGCTTGTTTTAAACAGTATTGTTAATTCAATGGATCAAAATTCGACGAATTCACTTTTTTTAAAGCTTACAATGTCTTGAAATAAATTCCCCGTCCCCATACAAATGTAGATACCTTTGTTTTAATTTTCAAATGCATCTCAGGATACAAAAAAAAATACTGCAAAAAACCATATTTAAATTCGTACAACATTTAAATCGCTGTATTTTATTACTTATTGGTTATTTGCATTGGCTTGGCCTAATGCAAAATAATTGCAAAAATTGCAATTGCATTAGGCCAAGATGAATAAATTGTATACCGTTTAAATATTAATACGAGTTTATATTTCTATATGGCCTCGAAAGTTCTGGCGTCTCCTAACATCAAGCAACATTCATTTAATTGGTGTATAACCAAGTCATTAATTAGTCTGCATTTGCATTTCTGATGTCTGAAAATCGTGAAATCTAGCTCGTTTGAGTAACTTTCTGAAACTCTTTAATAAAAAGGCTTTGCTTGTTTGTTAACTTAAAAACTTTGGAATTAATAACGTCGTTGAAAGTCACGGATCATTAAATTTAAGCCTAATAATAGACAGAGAGGTGATTTTTAAACGTCAAATAGAAATATTTATAAAGAACGGAGATCTTGAAAAATACAGATACATAAACTCACGCCTTTATTCCCAGAGTAGACAGAACAACTCTAAAAACTTGTTGATAATTCTGTAACTACATAATAAAAATACGTGAAATTAAAAACACCTTAGTATGCACCTTATCTATAAACGTGCTTGCTATAATTGTCACAAGTTTCACCAAAATGTTTCACAGCACTATTCAATTCAACTGTTTCAAGTTCCAAGCGCGAACCAAAAAATATTAATTATTCAACAAACCGCGCGATACAGTCGAGTCCCGTCTTAATAAGAACTGTTTCCTGTATCGACGCGGCAGGCTCCGCAAAGCGGGAGACAGTTTCCCGACATCTCGCGTAATAGTGCCGCGAGTACAGCCGCTCAGGGTTGCCACGTGCCAGAATCTGCTGGCACTGAGACGCTTTATATTGGCTCCGGGAAGACAGCCGCGGGATTAAGTTATCCAGCTCTATTTACCAGATGCGGTTGTTTTGAGGAAATTCAACATTCACTTGAAATGTGTTTTATGAATGTCGCGGTGGTTAGCTGGGAATAGTTTCTGCGAGTAGACGATGTCGCAACGCTTTGTGGTGCTCGTGTTGGACTCGAATACTGTAAGGTTATAAATTGTTCCATTCATAATTCTGCCCTGCTAATAAATGGCGGTATCTATGACGAAACTCCCGTAGCAAGTGCAACCTTATTACTAACAAGAGAGGGTTGTATCTACTTTGGCTATTGAGTTTGATATTCGCGTTTTGGCTTATGAGGCCAGAATTTGTGTCCACGTAAAGCGTAATTGTTATTGTCAAAACTATAACCCCCTTACTTATAACCGTGGAATAAGCTTGGAATAGTTTACGCCATGCTTTGTCACTTTCCGTCAGATGCAAATGTCACAATTACAGATAAGGACAAAGCATGGCATAAACTATACCAAGCATATTCCACGTTTACAAGTCAGGGGGTTAGAAACTATCGCTGTACATGATTACACCACATGGTTAGTAATGTCTACAACATTCTATTATTTTTTCCTCAATCGCCCATAGGTTAGCTGAAAGAGATCCCTTAAAGGGATAAGTTCGCCTTTGTACATTCTAATTCTGTAAATATTGTATTTGATTTTCTGTTTTTTGTACAATAAAGTGAATACATACAGTGAGTGTTTTGAATACATACATACATACCAGTATTAATTATTTGATAATTTAAAACATATTGAATTAATTTCCTTTTTAATGCGATTTTACTACCTAATAAATAACTCGCTTTCCCTACAGTATTCAGTACCTATTTTGCGAGTTACTGCTATTCTAACGGGATTGTATTAGATATAATCACGGGCTTTTAACATGGACTAACATCCCATTTTGCAAAGAGTCATAAATAATAATCACCATGGTCTGGGCAAATTTCGAAAATATGGTAAGTACGCTGTTACGGATTAATTTGTGTAACGTAAATCATATCATTATGGCAAAACTTAAATACACGGTGAGTAACGTTACTGCTTCCTTAGTTAAGTCCGTAACAGAATATAATATTTTTGAAATTAACCCCGTGTATTTTTTAAGCGTTGTGTAGTTTTAGCAACCCTGAGCTCTGGTACAGTCGCGTTCAGCTGTTGAATTATTAACGTCCTCCCAGCAGAGACATGATACTTCGCGACGTCGGCACGTTCGGCGAAAGTGTGTAACTACCAGTACCGACGGCGCAATCAGACAACACCCGCGGTGCTCGGAAGGATCCTTTGACGGAAGGCACAAAAAAGAACTTCTTTAAAAGAAATATTTAATCTTCGTTTCTTTTTAACTAATTTTTTTTAGAATTATCCATTATTGGATTTTGTACACGGAAAAGTCTAAACGGCCACCGGCATCATTTCTTAAACTGAGCCTTTATTCCACATTGCTTTAGCCCAATTCGCTTCTATATCTTAATCATATTGATAAAATTATGGCTGAGAGAAATACAGGCAATTACATACATACACATACATAAACTCACGCCTTTATTCCCAGAGTGGGGTAGGCAGAGCTACAGAATTTCCAACAACTATAAAAGCTTTTTGATAATTCGGTAACCACACTTTGCACACTTAGGCGAAGATGTTTACCAGTGTATTAGTGACAGGTTGCAAGCCCATCGCCTAACAGTACTACACGCCTTTATTATCGACAATTACAGGCAATTCTTTAAAGGAATTTGAGGAAGGTGCAACTGGTATTTTAGATTCCAACTAAACCCCGGATGCCCGTGACTTTGTGCGAATAGGATTAGTTTTCCATTTTTCCCCCTTTTCTTCACGTTAGGGGAAGATAAAAAAAAACATCTTAATGCACCGGATTACCCTTGTTTGGCACAAAAATGTTTCCCAAACTGATGAATTTCCCAAAAATAGCATATCCATGGGCAACCGCTTTTTTCCGAAACTGTAAATAAATCAGGATTTTTATAAAATTAACCTAAAGTACGAGTAACATATAGAGTTCTACAAGATGGTCCTGAAATATATTCTGTAATATTTACAGTTTTGGAAAAAGCGTTTGCCCATATGATGTTTTGGAAGCTAACCAGTAGGCGAAACGTTTTTGTGCCAAATAAAAGGATAACTAATGCACCCCTAGCGTTGTTTGTTCGTCACCAAAGCGTTTGATAGACAACAGAGTATTTAACCCCAAATACGAAAAAAAAAACCCCACTGCCTGGTAGAGGTACAGTCGGCCAAAAATGTGGTCTATCACCTTACGGTTAAAGTTCACTTGCACGTCATGATGCAACAAGCTCGACTTTCCCTTGCAATAATATTATGACAGTGACAAGTGTCAACCTTAGCGATAATTAGATCGCACAGAAACTTTTGTCAAAACTGGTAGACCACTTTCTCGGCCGACGGAACTACTTATTATACACCCAATTATTTTATTTTCTTAACCTTCACCGCCATTATAAACGCGCACACGTAAAATATGACGCTGTAACTTTCCATTTTCACTTTACGAGTGTTTTTTGTCAGTAAACAGTGGGCGGAGAGCCTCCTCGCTTTCCTGCGGAAAAGATGCCTTTGATAACATTCCCTCTATTATATAGCCGCATCGCACGCCACCTCACGAAGCCCGCTAACTGGATATTCAACTACACTTCTAACCTTCTGGGACAAAATGGTATCATGGTGGGCGATAACGATCCAACTGTATTACGTGAGGTCTTTAAGTTACCAGTTTTATGTATAATGTTACGAAAAAAATATCAGGGAACTAAAATACAGACATTGATGTAGTCCTTAAATAAGCGGCTTGTACGGGCGTGTAATGAATTGTATAAAAACTATTGCACAAAGTTTCATGCTATGCACACAAATTGTATAAATTCCATCTCTATTATAAACCAAAGGTATAATTATTAGTATGCATAACAAACGATATGCGAAGTTTCTTAAAACATAATAGTATATATAGGTTAAAAAGTGGGTTTCCCTCAGAATCGCTAATAACGTGTGTCCTAACACATAGTTTGTCAGAATTTTCATTTGCTCTGAACGGATTTTTAGATGAGTCAGGCAACTTTTTACGTTTTTCAATGAAAAGCATAACCAACATGCTTTTCATAGGTAGTTATTAAACCCATAGTTTAATGTATATAACGTAAGTGGCAATGAAAATAGTTCATATCCTTCCCGCAATATATTTTTTGTCCGGTCCATCTACGAGTATGTATATGAATATTTTATTTGCGAGTATAGTCACATAAAAAATTTAAAAGCAATAAGCATCCGCCACGTCCGATTTGCATCCACCTCATTTTAAAACGTCTGTATCGGAAGTCTAGTATTGACTCCATTCTAGGTATTCCTTGCTTCCAGAACATTTGCTGCAGAATTGCCTGCATACCGCGGCTGTTTATCCAAATAGTTTTACAAGCCGTAGTTAAAGCAAACAGGAAAAGCATATTCGAGAAATATGCCAATGCGCAATAACTTTAAAGATAGAAGGTACTTGTTTTGAGACGATCCTTAACGGTGATACGAGTAACTTCTTAGTTCTGTATTGTTATTGTTATCCTGACTTCTTATTTCTATTTTGATTATATTAAAAATTATGTATATTGTTGACGATTCCAATGTAATTTCTTGTACTTTTGACATAACATGCAATGTATACTGTGACTTACTTTGGAAAATAAATATTATTCATTCATTCATATAGTCGTACGCTCAACTAATTTGATTTATAGACCATTATTAAACTCTGCAAAGTGGCGTTATAATATAATTCAATTCTCCATCTTCTTGATTAATAATGGGCATAATGGCGGTATACCGTGGTATTTCGCACTGATTTCGCCAGTGTCAAGTGTGTAGAGTAAATCAGTAAATAGAATAAATCAAAATTACAAAGCCAGACATCTTTCAGTCGGCCATTTTCCCTCCCCAAAGGTTACCGGAAAATCATCATAATACAACTCTTAACTAGTCTCATATGATTTGAATCATTACGTCACTTTGACATAGTTCATAGTCGCCTATGGTTCAAAGTTCTTGACTGAATATCGTGGTTTAGGCAGGTGATGTACTTACATAGATCGTGGCTGTTTCCCTAAACTTGATGCATGCCCAATTCATTCAATAACATATATTCCCATCTCACTCACGCATGAATGACCATGCGTGTAGTTTAGGTGAATAGGCACTACCTATTCCGACCTCTGGTGAAGTAGGCCCGGGCTAAACCGATATGCTTCGTCAAATAAAATATGTACGAATAAGTTCTTTGGAATGTAATTAGTAGTTAAAGTTAGGTATTTTATACACCCCTCAAAAATATTCGGCATTAAAAATATCTATACATGGTTTTAATATTTTATAATATGATGTATATCTAAATATTCGTTTTTTTTTTATCTTCTGCAGGAAATTTGATTTGATCTTGGTTGCAGACATATTATCTTAACAATAATCATATTTTTAAAACAGTAACAATTAAATATTTAATGCTAATGCTTGTAGTACAATAATATAAAAGGACGATCTCACACAAATCGACCTGGTCCCAAACTAAGCTCAAGGCTTGTACTATGGATACTAGACACAACTATTACATATCAATTTAGACCCGAGTTTGTTTGTTTGTTTGTTTGCTTGATCGCGCTAATCTCAGGAACTACAGGTCCGATTTGAAAAATGCTTTCAGTGTTAGATAGCCCATTTATCGCGGACGGCTAAAGGGCGAGTCGCTAGTTTAAAAAACAAGGTAAATATATATTCAAAAACCATTGTAAGAATAAGTTTCCGACAGATATTAACTTGCTGATTTAAATAATATGATGTTTTTCACAAGTTTCTAAACTACATATTTCGTATCGTATGTACAATATATTTATTAACCTGAAGATTGCTTTATATGTAAACTGAATTTAACCTAATTAACTAATTTTATTTCGGGCTTGTCTCAAATGAATGCCTGACATAATTTAAAATAACGTTCCATCTAAGCAAGTCTCAGAATAAAATAATATTTTCGCCCAGTATTAATGAACTAAGAAGAAATATTCCAATTTACTGTAATGAGACAAAAAAGTGTAAAATTTAACGATCTATGTCAGGAATACCTCAGACAGTAAACGAAGTTATGGAAATTAAATGAGAAAATCGTCGTAAAAAGAATGAAATTCTATTCAGAAACGTTCACCGAGTAGCCGTTCAATTAAGATACTATCGCGAACAATAAACATTCCCTTAATATAAATACTTTCATCCATTTCATTAATAACGTCATGTTCTTGTTCAACACTAAAAAATATTTACTCACAAATAATATTTTTTTGTATGATCTGACAATAAATAGCGTTCTTATCAGACAAAGTCTTAAAAAACGTCGGCTAAGATTCTACCCATCGAGCCAAAACGTGGATACTTAGAAAAATCAAAGTTCAGCGACCTATTTTTATTATTTCTGTGTGTTCATTCTGTCTTAATCACATCGTCCACCCTTGTTTACATTTTAACTTGTAGCTAGTAATTACATGTTTACAACTAAATATTTATTTAGGTAATCTTATTACATTTCTTACTGCAGTGTTAATTACCAGCTCTTTTAATATTTCCTCTGCCGTAGCTCCACTTGAGTTATTGGCGGCGCGCTCTGCATGAGAAATCGGGGAGCTACGTTTGTAGCGGCGTAGAGGCGCGGTGTAGACGTCTACGAGCCCACTTGGTAACCCGCCGGTTTCATCCGCGAGATTTTAGCGTAGCTCTTTAGAGATGTAGGTAATGCACCATCACGTACCAAAATGAGATGCTGTAAAGCATTTTATTTTAAAGACGTGTCTGGTATTATGGTTAAGTACATTATAACATCGATATTAGGATTATGAAATGTAGAAGTGAAGTGAGTCTGGCTGAGATTTTATTATACACATAATAATAAAACTTTTATACGATTTACTCGTGCCAATTTTTTAATTTGGTAATGTTATTAAATTTTCATTCTGTTGTGTCGTGAATAGAAAATCAGTATGTTAAGAAACACTTTATCAAAGTCGGTTGTTCAGATAAATCGACTACATCAAATTAAGCGTTTACAGCTGGTTTCATTAAACTACAGAAAGGGTTTAATATAGGATTCAATTACAAAGTACCACAGACCGTTCTTTGAACAAAGTTTGGTCTTGTTTGGTCGAACCTTAGTTATTTATATGCTTTTAAACTAAAAGGTCAGATTTTCCATTATTAGAAATTATAACTGTTTTAGAATTTTGAACAAAGTAATAAACTATTCTTTATAATTATAATAATGTTGCATACATCATTCTTTTTAATGATAGAGCATTTTTTTTTACTCTAAAATAGGTATAAATTGTTGACGGAAATTAACTGCGAAAACAGATTTTCTATACCTTTTCTAGATCAATGTGATTTCAAGTTTTTTTTTATATTTCTATGAATAAAATGTAAACGTGCTCCAGTGTAGCTAATATGACGCGTATCGGCATATTCGCCTAGTTTATTGCAAGGATCTTAAAAATACACTTTTACTGCACTACTTTACGGAGTTAAAACGATGTAATAAAAAAGTAATAACAATAACCCTTAAAAGGTTATGCTCCTCCACGCCGAGTAACTTTTTAACCGCAAATGCATGGCAATTTGTATTGAAAAATGTTATACGTAACTTTTTATACGTACAGGAACATCAAAAACTAGTTTTTACGTATGTGTAAGTGCCGTTTATGCAGAAAGTTATTTTTGTTAAGGACTTCCTACACTTTTCGAAGCTGAATCGCATTTTGACAGAGCCATGGGTTCTATTCTGTTCAATAAAACTATTATAGCGTTTGACATAAATACTATCGTAATTGTTCTTAGCTTGGCCGCCATTATTGTTAAGTAAATAAGAGCTGTCGTACCGTTACAATACTCATACTCATACTCATTTATTTATTGCATTACGTGTATACATGATCTTAAAAAATATATTTTGTCCAAACATAAACCCTGTAAGGGCGCTGCAATCAACTCAATAAAAACTACGTTATTAAAAATCAAATTCAAACATGTCATCATAATTACAATTAACTAAGTAGGTACTATAAATTAAATACTAAATATAAACGCTGATTATTGTATTATCATTCGTAAAAATATTAGAACTTACATTATTATTTAAAAGTCACTTATAATTATGATGTCAGCCTATTACATTAAGTAGTCAAAGAAACGATTTTAATAAAATTAAATTAAACAATAGCCAATTTGTAAAATTCCAAACAATGTCATAACTAAAAACTAAAAATATTAAATAATATGTCAATAACTACATTTACTAGGCATTATAAAGAAAAAGAGGTGATGTCAGAGAGGTCGTCGTTTATAAAACATTATTTGTGTCACTAAAGTATTCATCAACCGTATAGTAGGCTTTTTGAATCAAAAATGATTTTAGGCTTTTAAAAAATAATTGTTTATGCTTTTCCACGTTCTTTATGTCAGTAGGCAATTTATTAAAGATTTTAACTGACATGGAATTGGGTCCGGAGCTATGTAACACTAAATGGGATACTGGTTGAACTAGATTGTTCTTAACATTAGCACGCAGTCCATACCGACGAGGCCTGTCGTCTAGACGCAATACAAATACTAATACAATACAATGCCATGTCATTAAATAGAGCTCCAGTTACTTATTCGTGTTAAGGACTGTCTACACTTATCGCAGCTGACTTTTGACAAAACCAGGAGTTAAATGTATGTCTTGGTTAATCAACTTTAATTTTCATACACTGACGCATATTATGTGTAACGTCATTTTGACTGGCGTAGTTTGCTGCGGATTGAATGTACGATTTTTTTTTTATTAGCTACTTAAAATTGCAATTCGGTATCGATGTCTATAGTTGGTCCCTTAAAAGAGTTTTCAATTTTCTTTAATTATTTACTTATTTACTAATTTTAAAATATCGTTTAAGATAGAAATTGACGTAACGACTAAATTTATCCACCGCGTCTATTTTGCGTGAATATATTTAGTACTCCCTAAAACAAAGGAAACTCTTAGTCTAACTGCCTTTTTCGCTTCGTTAGCGAGTAAACAACGCGGAAAACTTTACTAAGATTTATATCAAAGAGCCTTTAGATATGAGATAACCTAATTTTGAAACAAACACGGCTCTAGGCATTCGGAAGAGTTAACTCCAACAAATTGCCTTTAGCTGGAAGCTACGTAATGCCTGTACCCTTACCATGAGTTATAATTACCGTACTCGCTAGCGAGTCGAAGCTCTGTCCCTCGCAGACCTCGCAAGTATTCTTAGAGAGTGAGGGACAAAGCATTCGACTCGCTAGCGAGAACACTAACTGTAACTCATGGTAAAGGTACTGGATTACAGTAAACTTCACGGAATCAGAAAATACGTTCCCGTGGATTATGTACTTTTGAGGTGTTATTATTCTGAGAATTACGTTGTCGATGAACTCACCAACGAGCTTATGTGACCCTAGTATACGACGATGCAGTTAGCCTGGTTGGTGACCGAAGCTAGCGTTCCTGGCTTCTATTTCCGGTCACGGCAAATGTTTGTGTGATGAGCGCGTGTATTTTTTTATGGGACTTCGGTGTTTTCTGTATAGTGTAATGTATTGAATGAATGAATGAATGAATGATATTTATTTTCCAAAGTAAGTCACAGTATACAATGCATGTTATGTCAAAAGTACAAGAAATTACATTGGAATCGTCAGCAATATACATAAATTTTGATATAATCAAAATAGAAATAAGAAGTTAGGATAACAATAACAATACAGTGGGGCTAGACAAGTTGCCATCGTTCACGAACGCTAGCGTTTTTTTTTTTTTTTTTTTTTTTTTTGCCCCGCGGCGACTTCAACAGCTACTACCGCCGGGCTATGGCGTTTCCACGAATTAGTGATTTCGCCAGTGTCAAGTGTATATAAGTATAAATCAATATAGCAATAAAATACAATCCAATCTTCTCTGGGAAAATTGGGAGCAACGTTGTTCGGTAGTTTGTAGGACAGAGGTCAAGATAGTTTTAACCTATGTACCACTTCGAGTCCACTTGTAACGAGAAGAAAGATGCCAGATACGCGAAATAAGTCCAAGTTTTCAATCACTGTGCAACACAATGGCATAAAAAGTACAAATCACTATCAGAAAAGAACTTTGAACACCTAAATACACAAAAAAATAAAACTAAAACAAATTACACATCCGCCATCTTTTAACGTTGCAAATGGCCAACGCTAGCGTTAGGCGATCACTTTGGTGATCACCTGTCACTTGGCGCTGTCAAAATTAAATAGGCTAGACAATCAGCTTTTTGGCGACGCATTTGAGATTGTTATTGTAAGATTGATAAGTTGAACAAGAACATAACATCATTGGATTAATATTCTACAAAGTCTTATCTTACGACACTCAGTGACTCAGCTGTTCGAATTTGCAGGTTTCCCCACGGTGTTATCCTTTACCGAAAGAGCATTGGGTAATGCACTTAAGTTAGAAAAACTCATTGGTACATAGGGACCGCAGGGGTTCGAACTCGGTACCTTACGATCAAGAGTCGACCCTCTAAGCCACTAGGCCACCGACGCTCTAATAGTAATTTACAAGGTGAAACCTTATTGCTTTCCGACGTGTTTTTGTATTCTCAACGTTACGATAGCTCTTATTTTCTTGAAAATAATGGCGGCCTAGTTAAAAACGATACCAATGCACGTCAAAGGCAATCTTTACCATGTAGAATAGAAAACCTGAACACCCTCATCACTATCCCATGGTATTATATCTATTAATAGATTACGTTTTAAGGAAACGATATTAACAAAGAAACTGGTTTCATAATTAAATTGACAAAAGCTAAACATTTGACGGATATTTTCTTGGAAAAGTGTGTATTTATTACATTTACGATTCAGAATGTTTCATCATTCCGCTTAAAATAGACGCTAAGACAATTGAACGTCACCGTCAGAGGTACTTATGTGGGTAGGGTAAGTACATAATGGTAAAGACATTTAAACGTCATATGTATTTCTTGATTGAATGACGAGAAATTACAATAATGTAAGCTCGTTTTTCTGTCGCGATCAACACGAAGGTGGTCTCGTGTACATATAAAATCTAAACATGTAACGAATTTCTTTTGGGGCTACTGATGCTTATAAAACGTTGAATTATTAAGCAGTAGCAGTTGTGGTCCTTCTATCTAATTAGTACTAGCACATATTTAAAACTTTGACATGGATAGAGTCATCACATCATGAACAGTTACTTTTGGACTTATACTTTTTCCGAGCAAACTGTTTCGAACGGTAGGCTCTTATAGTATGGTGGAAAGCAGTTACGGGTCATGTTTATTCCGATTTGTATACTGTTTTTTTTATCCAGTGTTACACTTTGTCAGTTTCGTGGAAAATTGCTAACGCCTAATGTTTATGGGTAAACCGAATATCACTATCGGTCTTAAAAATACAACAGTTCTCAATAAAGGTACGATAAAAGGCGTGGTAAAACTGGCGATATATACACTTTGTTAGTTTCGCAGAAAATCTTTAACGCCTAATGTTTATCGGTAAACCGAATACCGCTATCAGTCCCGGTCTTAAAAATACAAGAGTTCTCAATAAAGGTACGATAATAGGCGTGGTGAAACTGGCGATATTGAGCGGCCACCTAGAATAATAATCAGCTCACAGCGGGCCGGCTGCATTATTGCCTGCTGCGTGATCGGAACTTGCGATCCACTTTTCACGTCCAATACTTCATTATTATTATTCGAAGAACCACTGTGTACCAGCTTCTGCGTGCGACTTTGTCCGCATTTATCATTTCACAGGGACAGCGTTTTGTCTGATGAAAGGTGTGTTAATTTAGGGTTAAGCTAACTCCGTTGACTAACCCACAAACTTCATTTATAATATTAGTGTAATTAACTAAGGAAACCTTGGTCAATCGCTATAAATATTCATAGTTTTATAAAGGCCTGTTAGTAAATACGCCAGATCAAATTATAGTAACTACACCCAATTTCTGACATTACTGAGCGAAATTCGATCTAGCGGATCTTTGTGAAGCATTTACAAACCTGAATAAAACAACGGATATAAGTGTCCTGTAAACAAAGGTAATGTAAGTGCCGCGAGCTGTGACCCGTGAATGACTATGCGAGGCGTATTGTGTTGTTTTATACTTTGTGAAGCTTACATTTTCGGCCCAGGGCCTCCGTTCAACTCGTCAAAACTATATTGCCTTTGACGTGTTATTGTATTGTTTTTAAATCGGCCGCTATTACTGTCAAGTAAATAAGAGCTATCAAAACAACATTAATAATACGGAAACAAGTCAAAAACAATAGGGTTTTACCGTGTACAATCTCAGCCCTTCAGGATCTAGTTACATCGAAAAAATATTGCGCTCGGTCGTTTTGGTATTTATTATAAGGTTATGTCATTGTTAAGACCCTTTCTTCGTAAAGCAAAGGTAAGACAAAATTAAGTGACACAGAAAAAAAAGCAATTAGAAACAATGTTGATTAAACAATATATGAAAAGCAGCTCGTGAAAATAGGCAGTTTCACAGTATATGTAATCGATCACAGTTTAACTATATTAGTAGGACGTTAAGATCCAAAAGTGACACAGGAATGTCATGGTCGTCATACAAAATTGATCGACACATCTTTAAAACATGTGTGCTAATTTGTCAAATAGTAACACGTGCTAAATGATTGCATTCGAACATTTTATTCGTAAAGTGTAACATTTGAGCCGAATGTGTGTAATGGAAACAAACGGGGCCCAACATTGTTAATATCACTCAGGCGACGCGTGAAGGATGGCGCTCGCAGAATGGATAAAAATGTGTATAAAGACTAATACCTCAACGTCTTTACAAAGCACTCGTCGTAAATTCGTACAGTCTGCCCCAGTTTTAGTTTCTAATAAAATCTTTTATGTGTAACAGGACACGTTTTTACTTTTATTTAGATGGAGATCCAACCCCGGCATACATTTCACAATCCTCGCTAACGTGTTTGAAATGTGTGTGTGTAGTTTTAAAATTTGATCCAGTGGGTTATTATGACATGGCAATGCAGTTCTGTTTACGCTGAGAGAAAAGGATAGAGCTATATAACTGCTATAGCTCTGTCCTTTACGCTCAACGTAACATGAACTGCATAGCTACGTCATTCATAATAACCCCTCTGATCTTAAATCTCACCAATATTATTAATGCGAATGTTTGTGTATGTGTGTAAATATATACGCTTTGCCACAAATAATTTCACATAAAATTTAATCTAAGAATTTTACCAATTATAATTATAATGTAATGAACAATATCTTGGGCATACAATTTAACTTTGAATATACTTTCTAAACCTAATTTAACATTATAAGAAAAACATGAAAAAGTACATTACAATTCAAACTAAGTTTCAAAGTATTTTAATTTTAGCAAACTTCAAAAAGTGAATTACATTTAAGGTCAAAATGCTTGCTTTAAGCGCTTCTTAGCATGCAGTACTATCATATTAAGCGCCCTTTCACTCCACTAGTTGACTGTACACGTTGCCAAGTGTGAGGAGCACCTGTGATCCACAGTTCATACCGCGGGACGCAATAATAAGGTATATTTGTCAAAGGCATTCCTCAGAGCGAGTATATCTTGATTTACGCCGCTGTTCAAATTATTGCCGCTTGCGAGACGCACCTGTGCCTGCATTAATGTTTAAAACATTATACGTGTGCGCAATTATTTCGCCTGAATTATGGTGTCACGTTGGCATTCAATTCATATCCGTATTAAATATCCATTTAATACGTTGCTTCTATAGAGTTATAAAGGCAGGTCGTAGTATAAGTAAAGGCTCGATAAAATAATAATTGCTCGTGACATGTTGTTGTGTTGTTTCAACGTTATGATAACTCAAAGAGTTGCCGCATATTACTCCACTTGTGGTGACTACAGCGAAGGCACTTATGGCCGCTAAGTTTTTTCTACATTTTGTGTAGCATCGGCGCAAACCAAGCGTTTAATAAGTGGCCGCGTCCGAGCCACAAGCTGCGGGAGTTGTCCGCGCACGGTACCAGTAGCCATGTTTTGTATTTCGTCTCGCGCGCACCCACGACCACATGAACAATGCGTTCTAGGTACGGCTGGTACTGGTGGCCGTATCCAGCCACTAGTAGGTGCCACTCACTGGTGACGGCGTGTAGTGGTTTGACTGAACTGCAGTGGCTGCTCACGTTGTGGACGCATTTTTCGGCGCATTATAAACGTTTGAGTGGCCGCGGCCAAGCCATAAGTGTCGTTTTCTCGTTTTCCTCGTGCGCACAGCCGCACACTCAGCTACAAGTCGCCGCAGTTAGTGGCTGCGTGTACTAGTGGCCATAATGGCTGACGCCCTTAGTTAACAACGTTAGTTAAAAATAATACGATAAAATGTAAGAGCAATATGGTTTGACCAAGAAGAATAGAGCCCCAGTTTGTTCCGTCAATAAACTATACGTATAGGTAATAATATTTTTAGAGACAATTAACTCGCTCCTTATTCATACATGTGTATGAAAATTCGTCACTAAGGAACGACTTACTCGTCATTAATTGACTATGACGACATAGAGCATTCGTATGTCGGGTTGTTCGTTCGACAGTAACTTAACCATCGATCTTTTAAAACGGTAGAAGATTAGTCGAGGCAAATAATCAATGTGAAATGCTGTGAATTTTGTTATTATTGTTGCTAAATATGCTTATTTACACTTGAATACGTCCATGATCCAATGCATATTTCAAATTCGAACGTCTAAACGAGCTGTGAATGTGATTTCAATAGACATTCACTCATTGGCCGTGGAATTGCAATCGGAAATACCGAATGAATCCGTCCAATTTTGCGATGACGTCGCGCAGCGGATTCCACGGCTGGACGGCAGCAATCATCTCGATTCACTTGGATTTAACTGGTTTATTGAATTACTCGACGTTAACAACCTATTTTCGTTTATTATTAAGCGTGTTAAAGCGATTTACGGTTACAAATACACTTCCGTTCTCGTCTGGAGAACACGCAACAATACTTACTTCTTTAGTTTGCCGTGTGCTTTCGCTTCAAGTGTTCTACACTACGAAAGTCATTTAGGTTATAATATAATCAGATAAAAAAAGTTCCCCTTTTACATTATTTATATGGTTTTCACATGGTTTTCACGGTCGATGTACCGGTTTGAACCTAATTGGAAATAAAAATAGTTACAAGTGTTAGTCACGAGTATATACACGTAAGATACCTACATCGTGGTACAAAGCAGATCCTTTCGAGTTGTGATACTTGTGACTTTTAATTTTTACGAGGAACAGAAATAAAAATTACCCATCAATCATGAACACTCGACGAGGCTCATGGTATTTTGGTTGCTGAATTTTATAAAATAATGAAATGTTTTGAAGCTAGTTTCTGGGCTTGTGAAATTCGCGTTTGCCCGTTTTTTTTTAATGTAAACCTTATGTATAAAAAATCGGACGAATTACTCATTTATTAACTGACTCTGAGTGCCACCGTTTGTTACGAAACTTGTATAAAATATTTGAACATGATGTTTCTTTGTTGCAGGCGTTCGAGCGCGGGCCTATTGGCACCGCAGCTGGCATGCCAGAGCGCGTCGCCCGCGCCGGCCGCTGCGGCGCCGCTCCCCGCGCCCGCGTCACCCCCCCGGGTGGTCTCCGCACCGCCCGCACCCCTCGCTCCGCCCCCCGACCCCGTACCGCAACCTGCCCATGAAGACGGCGTCAGATTGCGTCGCGTCCACACCGTTGCGGTGCGGGACTACCTTAAAAGAGAGACGCAAACGTTTTTCGGTGTACAGAAGGATAATGAGAGGGAACAAAGGAGGCTGTGGTACGAGAGGCGGAGGAGGCACGCAGCGCGGGCGCTCGGCGACCTCCGCCCGGACCTACCGCCGGACCATCATCCTGATGATGATGATATTAGGTGAAGAATTTTTATACCCTTTTCTAGGTATATTTTACATTCATTCGAAGAAGAAAAAATACTGTAGATACATGCCAGGAGTTATAGTTCAGCCAGATTTTTTTTAAATGCGCGGACATATTAAACATAAGTTGATTTATCTAGACCTAAACTACATAAGTTTACTATAGGTATGACTAGAAAACAATATGCATACTTTAATATTAATACTTAAATGCAAAGATAACTCACAGGCAAACATTCGTTCTCGTCACACAAAATATTTTACCGTTTAGGGGGTAGAACCCCGGACCACTAGCTTCGTAGGCAGAGTCGTAACCACCTAGGCCAATCGAGATGCCAATCATGAAAATAACAGTACACTCTTGATCAGTCCCGTTTTACAGTAGATAACTTAACAAACGAATCCTTTCATTTCACACAGACATATATATTAATTTAACTATGTATGTATTTAAATATTACGCATATACATTAATTAACAAAACACATGATCTTCATCGTTGTTTTAATCGTAACATACAACATGCGGCATGGACGCCCGGCTCTTCCGCTAACCAATTAGTGAAACAAGCTAACCTTACCCTACCGTTCTTAACTATAACAGTTAAGTGCAGCTCCCAAACCGGGGCGCATTATCATTACAGTTAACATACGGTTAACATACCTACTGTAGAAGCTTAGTGCCCCGGCCGAGTCAATCCAAGATTATTACTGGCTTAATCTGTCTGGAACTGATCTTGTCCACTTACACTGACGAAGGATAATAATAATTAATTCTCAGTCGTTTGTCTTCGAGATTATTACTTCATTGCTTAGCATATTCTGTTTATAACGCTTCCAGTACGCTTTGGGATAACATATATGTAATATATGGAAGTTATTATTTATCTAACTACAGTGTATTGAAGTGACGTGGCCGTTATCGCAGGTATATCACTATTGGCTTTAAAGTTTATACTCCTACTCCTTCACGTTCACCAATTTCAAATAATAAAAAAAACACAAAATAACTGTTCAAAACCCATATAAAGGGTTGAAAAAAAATACTGGTTTCTCGGTCAGAGTCGCGTGGGTTACTCGTACATTGCGTTTTTTTGCTACCGAATTCGACTATAATTCTATATTTAATTCCGACCGGCAATTCTGAGAATACCAGTAAGTAAGTAAGTAAGTTTATGTAAAAAATCAAATTCATTTTTGGGACAAACTTTTATTGCCGACTGTACTTGTTTTTGCACAGTCGTCATCTACTTGTCAAGGCAATTCTAACAAGCTCTAACACGACGGGCTTATCATGTGTAATTTAGGAGTTCCTAAGGCCGCTCTGAGTCTCCATCATCAAACCAGCTCGATGGTACTATATTATTGTATTGTCATCAGAACTAAAGGAGTATGCAAATTTTCAGCTACATCGGAGACCTGGAAGTGGGTCAAATTTAACTTGCAAGATTTGAACCTTATACATACATACATTCATTCCAAGTTAAATGAAAGCTTTTAAGAATACCTTACTTTTTCAACGCTTTTTAAGGTTGTTATTCAGAGCCATCATTTCAATGTAATTAGTTACAAACCAACGAAACGTTGCAGATTACGTCTATAAGGAACTGTAATGTAAATTATAATGCCTAAAAATTAATGATAAAATGTTTTGGATAAGAACAATGTAATGTATCGACCATCATCATTAGTCTACAAGATTACGTAAAAAAACAACACACCTAAAATTAAATGCATTTAATACCTATGAACTCGTTGATTCTTACGTAAATACTTATGTTAAAAAATATTCTGGACGTTCCCATTAGCAAATAAACCTTGATTTATAACTACATTCTCAAACCACAACGCCTCAAAGGGAAATAGGTCATGTAGGTTTTAGGTGAACATAATGTTACACTCCACCACATTATTTAGGAGTTTCCTGGAAATATACCGCAAGAAACAACTCGAGCTGAAAAAGCTGAATATGCCCGAGTACGTACATGGTTCATAACACGCCAAAACCGTACTTTAGTGTCAAGCCAACTTATGTAAAAGGTTTTTTTGAATAGTCTTGGGACTGAATTATGTAGGCGGCCGTTGCCAACGAATGTGGGATGTACATTCGTTCAATTTAATCAGTTTATTTTATAAGAATTTCGAATGTACAATTTATTGTTAGGTTCGTAGTTTTCAAATTATAGACAAAGATTTTGAAAGGATATTACTGTTAAGCAAAAATAAGCTTTCAATGATGGTAAAAATGCAAAATCCCAATTCAATTACTTATTTCATTTAACTATTAAACCACTGGTGGGCTCTACTTAAGAACATTTGCTTCCACAAGCTTTACGCAAGTTTAAAATGACAGACTCTTGACAAACAGAGTCTTGACTCGCGCATAACACGAGCGTGGTTAACACGAGTCGGGATAGTAGAGACTACTTGGTTGCGTCCAGTTTACGCGCGACAGTTGCCGTGTTGTTGTCACACTTTATCATCTGAATTCGCCCTATTCTTCTCGCATGTTGCGCATATTCTTTATGAACCAACGTCTTTCTGGACAAGCTACACACGCATTATGTTTCGTTGCTCACAGAGCCTCAGTTGAGATTGCCATTCACATTTAGAACATGATAACTATATTGATAAATGACGAACACATTTGACTGATATCATTCAACCAACACTACCCGGGCGTGTCCCGCTTCAACTCTTACGCCGAGTCCGTCAGGGACCGCTACCGCCATCTTAACCTTTAACCTACCACCAGTTTTTGCATTGTATTCCGGTACGGGCATAAGACACCCATGAAATACTCCATGGCATTCCATCTTAATTCTCCAGGTCGGAAACGCATTTCAAGTGTTAGGATTGCAGTTTCTAGAACACAAATGTTTATAGGTCGTAGATCCCACTATTACATATTTTACATATTTTCTTTTACATTCCATAAGAAAATATGTTACGAACGTTGGGCGGAAGCAATCCTCGCATTTATAACGTTCTCAGTCGCAGTGCCACTGGCAACTTCTATAAATTGTCCATAAAACATTTGAATAGCCTGCCATTGTTTCATTTATATAGGTAGTGTTTCTGCATAAAGATTAGACCCATCTAACTCACGAGCATGAATGTATGAATATTTAGTTCATTGGTACATTGTTAATCAAGAGATCGAGTATAAAAATATTTCAGCACAAAATAAAAATACATATCGTTTTTTTTTGTTCTTTCAATTGGTTTTCGTACTCTGTTATCTATTCCATTTGTGCATATATTATTTTCACTTCAAGCTCAAGGGGAAAAAACAGGTTTTTAAATGTGTTGTGGACTTTTTGTTTTGTCTATATTGACGCCATTTAGCGAAGCAATAGTGAAAGTAAATAAATGGAAAACTGTCATCATCAATTCGTTTTCTATTTATGTAATAGGCGATCTATTTCAAAATTTGAAGGTATTACAATCCCTTTCTTAAATGAAAACTCTATTCATTGATATTAAGTCCCAGTCGTTTAGATTTCATCGACCGACAAATCGTAAGACACTTACTCTGAAAATTGTTATCTGCATGGACAAGTCACCGTTTCACTGACATTAGGGAAATGCCAACTTAATAGGCCGCGTACACTCATACTTAAGGCCTGATTATAAACTCATCTTGACTGAGATGCCCGTCTCAAGTTGAGTCAAAAATTACACTTTTCTATAAAACTTGACGTTTACTTTGACGTATCTCGAGGCGGGCGTGTCTAGTGTACTAGTGTAGACAACAATGCTTAACACTAACATAAACGATTGTCAAAAACTGTCATAATTTATGGGATTGACAAAGCGCTCGACGCGACCGTCCGGCAGCCTACGTCAGTCCTATCAATGTTCGATAACAATAACGTTCCATAAATTCATCTTGTCTAGGGAAAAAGATAAGTTTATTAATACGGCCTTGTAGTCTTCTCGAAGTTGTTTTATCTCGCTGATACAAATTACAATTGTGTTTTTAATTTTGATAGATTTTGCAGAGTTGTTTTACAAGTAGCAAAATTAATTTGCTGTATTGTTTAGGAAAAGTCGTTATGTTTCGCTAGCTGGGTGATATTTAAGTTTCAACAACGTGAACATTGTTATATTCATAGAACCCAGTCGGTTGTTTTGCCAGCTATCCGGCAACCAATAACAGTTTATTAGTATTGACGCCATTTCACGAACAACGGAAATAAAACGTTTTAACTTTGAATAAAAAAATAGACTCGGACAGTGCAAACAGCTCTTCGCAATATCGGGTCTTGCATTTTAAAAAGTAGACAATTACTTTTCAGTGAATACCTTTGTACAATATAGCTACCGGCGATTGTAGGCTTGCTAATTAAGATTGCAGTGTTGTGTTGTAAATATGAAATGTCACTAAAATTTGTATTCGTTTTAAAGCTGTTTGGATTGATAAATAAATAAAATGTTATCTAGAAGAATGATTTACAAAAAAATACCCTTGGTCTTTGTGTTTGTAATAAATTAAACTCAGTAGACATTAATTATAATCTATATCCTGAAAAAGGGGTTTAATAGTAAAACTTTTTATTACAACAATTTGGTACTTCTCGAGGTCGATACGTGTTGGTAAAATTTACTTCATAAAGACTATGATGCAGGATTCACCATTGAATTATACAGAATAGAGCTAAAGCGGATACAATTTTGCTAGTACTTCATAGCGCTGGTGTATGGTCGAGGCCACAAATCTATACACACCTATACACCTATACACCTATCAGTAGCTATTACGTGCACTTCAACCCTGGGATCATCTTCAATAAACGTGCAATTCATTTTCTTACGATACACTGTTAGTAGTAGTTTCTCTCTACGATGATTTACACCTTATCGTTTACCACTGAAGCACAGAGGGCCCAGACAAGATGCATTACGCAAACTATCGTTTCTATTCGTTTAGTTTTTAAACCGATCGCGTCACTGGCACATCTCATGACTTTTCGTATCACGTCATCTACCAGTGACGCGATGGGTTTAAAAATTGGTTAGCGTAGTGCATCTTGTCTGGGCCCTCAGTAGTATACTAAAGTAAGTCGCAAATAGAAGGGAGGAAATGTAATAAATAAACATTGTATATAGTTTTTCCCATATATATATCCCAGTAATTTTATTTACTCAAGTTAAAAAAATATTGGGATTAAAGAGAACACATAAATAATTCACTCGCAGGCTCAGCAATGACTACCGCCAAAATGATGCTATTTTCGATTGCGTTCTAGTGCCACATTTAGGAAGTCACGTGGATTGAAAATGTTTAGCATAACATCGTGCCACTTTAAAAGCTACGTATTTCTTAGTGGCGGCACCCTAGGGCACTTACTCCGCTCAAGAAATGGCGCTCTATCTCTGAGTAGTTTGCCTTGTTACCTTAATGCTTGCTAGAGTATACAAATATTTTAGAACAAACTTTATACCAAAATAAAAACGACAGTTTTAAAAGTATTTGGAAATCAAACAATTTATTTCATTTATTACTCTATCAAAACAATATTTTTGGTTTTGATACCTTACCTTAATTTTCTCAAGAGAAGCTTATATATTTAATCTATTAAAACTATGGTAGGATCTAGTCAGATTTGGTAAACTCGTAGCAGACGTATTATATTCTGTGATTGATTCAGTAGGTAGTTGAGGTCAAACCTAGGGACAAACTTTGTGTGATGAGTGCGAGTATTTCTATTTCTATTTATGTGTATTTAAATAGGTATTTAATAACGAAGTAAAATAAATCTCGTTCATTCAAGAACTTCCTGTTGTTACTATCCACTCTCCGGGCTTAGTATGGCTGCGTCTATATCGCGTGTCAACTGTAGATTAAGCATCCGTCACTTTTTGACAAGTGTACTTATTTACATGTCAGAAGGTGACGGATGCGTAATCCAAAATTTATCACGCCATAAACGCAGCCCTATATTAGGCCCCCTGGTTGATATAACTAATACAATAACTATTGTATTTTTTTTCCAACTAAGTGAAAGGATGGGAAGGAGGCCTTTGCCCAGCAGTGGGACATTCCGGGCTAATAATAATAATAATAATAATAATAATAAGTGAAAATCTCTCTTGGTAACCTTATTTTGAGCGTTGCACTAATCAAATTATTTATTGTACTATCAGACCATTGGAACCTTGACCCACCATAGAACTGTGTCACAGAGACGTTATGATTCAAGTCATAAGAAGTGTCAAACAAATTGTTTTATAATGTCACTGTGACATCGTTCTATGGTGGGTCAGGGTTCCATTGGGCTGATAGTACCTATCGATACTTTTTTATATTTCTGATGTGTAAACATTATATAACATTTTTGTTTGTGCAGTATGTATGGAGCGTCGGGTGCCGCACCGCGAGAGGCGCGGGGGCGCGTGCGCGAGCGGCCAGACGTGCTGCCCGCGCCCGCGCCGATCGAGGAGCCCACGCCGCCCCCGCCCCCGCGCCCCGGCAAGGACAGCGTGGCGCGGCTCACCCTCAGCGGCCTTTCTTATGTTGTTACTGTAAGTGTACCTTATGTTCAGTGATCGGAAATAGGTGAGCTAATTTGCCTAAACTTGACGCATATTCATTCATGCGTGAGTGAAATGGGAATACATTATTGAATGAAGGTGCATCAAGTTTAGGCAAATTAGCTCTACCTATTCCGATCACTGCTTATGTTCCATAGTATGTTTTTATGTGGTTACTGTGTTTGCACGGACAGCGTGTGTGATTCCCATGATATGATATGACAATGAGTGTAACTTATACTTATTGCCGTAAGCGGGTTAAGGCAAAAACGTCGGTTGGCTTACATTCCACGTTGATTTTTATGTTGTTACCGTTGGTGTATATGTACCTTACACTGGTACGCGAACAGCTATCATTTTTATGTTGTAACCCTGAGTGTTGCAAGTTACGTCCGTCAATAATCAAAACATGCAACAGGAGACCCTCAAAAATTTAGTTTGCATGGTAGGCGTGGTGGTATAATAATAAAACAATCCACAGTTCAAGTTAAGTTGGTTCGTTAATCGGTAAATTCGCATCTGTTACGTTTATTAATCATACTAAAACCACTATTATCAGCAGCTCAGTAGGTATTTAGGTAGGTGTTTCGGTAGGTGCGAGTATATGTCTGGTATGTTTTTCAAATTACTCCTAAGTGCACATACAATAGATTTTCCCAACACTCACAGAATAAATTCTAAGTACCTACTGCTCTGACTCAATACCCATTGACTACTTCCATTCAACTCCAAACTATGTAAGAACATTAAACATAAAATATGGAACGCTTTTCTTCATGCGAAAGAACCCTGCCTCTACCAACAATAAGCTCATAAAGACACTTTAAGAAATTGGTATAAACTACCTACAAATAAAGTAAACCTATAACGGAAAGGCTATATTAACAATGTTGAATACGGACACTATAGTTAATTGGCCTGAGACAGGCCATTACGGCCACAGGTGGCGCTGGCTCATAACCTAGTTTCCAGGTTCAGCATTTAAAAGTTAGGTATATAATAGTTAGGTAAATATCTTGCAGAGTAGCTTCTCGGTTGCAAATTGTGCGGGCAAGCGGGAAATGACAACTGACATTAAATAGACGTTCACGATTTTATTGCGTTCGGAATAGCTCTGGGCGACGTAGTTTTGTATCATTGAGAATTTGATTTATTTCTGCAGCTGCCTAGAGTCAAAGTGATTTGTTGTTCGTGCTAACGGTATCGCGTTTGATAGGTCACGCGTTTTCAATTATTGGTAGTACCCCGAGCACGAACCTTTTATCGAGAAAGTAACGTAGACGTATCGTCGATATCGTCATCGAGAAAATGTGTATGGGGATTGGCATCCGCCCACACCCCGTGTCCGTATTTAGTAATTTTGTTTTATAGTTAGTTTACATTGAAGTTAAAGGTCAAAGTATACTTAAAATAGTGTATGAAAACATGATTCTATTTTAGGGGCTCGTGCTATGGATGGGTTATGGGCCGCCATTACTGCTTATGTTGTTTTAGGTCAAAGGCGATATCGTTTTTACCGCATAGGCCCAGAACGCATTTGAATTAAAGGTGATTTGAAAACGTGAGGTATGATTGACATGTGCTACTGATAATGTGCATGTTTTTTCAACGCGGCTTTGAACAAGATGATAACTCATTAAGAGCCAACAAGAGCTACGAGTTTAGTCATTGTTCAGGCGAGTCATTGGCGGTGGATTTCTACATAGTTATTTCTTGACATTATTCTGCCTGTAGTTTTTTCTCAAAGGAATATGTTTTACAACAACATCTGTAAAACTATCTTTATAAGGTAACAATGCATTTGACTTTGAACAAGAAAGGTTGTCTCGACGAATCCCAGCATAACACTGCGTTTCTTGGCACAGCAAACCACACAAATAAAGGAATTCAGTAATCTACATCGCTTATAATCTAAACCGTACAAACATTTTCCGTTCCTGTGATAGGTAGTCTGATAGATAAAACCAATCCTAAACTGAGGGCCTGTTGTTTGAATAGTAGTTAAAATAAATAATCGTTAAAAACCGCAACTAATGGTTAAACCTCAAGGAAATTCGTCGAAATTTCGATTTCCTTTTTCGAATTTTAACAATTACTTGAGTTAACTACTGATCAAAGTGATCAAACAACAGGCCCTTCGTGATATAATATCTTGATATTTGGATTAACTACTGTTGCTAACAATAGCAGAGTAACAAAAACGGTTTATCTAAAATCAATCCTACACAAAACCATAATATAAGAAATCTAATTCTAGCCGTACGAAGTTCCTTGTGCCATATTTGACACTCGAGGATTCTAGTGCATAATATAGCCTAAGTAACCCAAACCATAACGCTGAGTATACTAAGTTCACTTGTAAAGTTTCACCATAGCTAACGTTACGCTTCCGCTCTTTACTTGCTCCAGAAAGAGCTCAGCTGCTTAACTACGCTAAAAGCGCTTTATCAGCGAAATCCCTGACTAAGTATTTCATACGTCTAACGCGACTTCGCTGAAAGACTTGGAAATGCACTACTTGGAATCGATTTTCCCATTATTAATGGGCTGTGATTAGCTCGGGCCGGCTTAATGGATGCGGGGTTTAATAGGTTAAACAAATTTCTAGCAAGCTGAGTAAATAGGATGGTGGTTTTCCGCTCGTGGAGCGACTACGTACCTACCCACTCGTACATGCATGAGGTACATTTTTCTCGCTCGGTAGCGTGTAGTCTTAGTTGTATCTAACTATGGTAATATTGTTGTTACGTCGCGTCGTTATTTAAAACAATAATGTCTGTTATAATATACTTTTGTTGAAATGTTTGTTTGATGAGGTTTGCTGTGCATTTTAGTGTCGAATTTATGATTAGGTAATAAAGCTGGGCTTTCGAGATTTTTTGTATGTAGCTTCGTAGCGATACTCGAATCTGCTTTGTGTACCTATTAAAAGCATAGGTATGATCGAGTAGCTACATGTTGCTTCAGTGTTCAGGGGTCGAAATAAGTTAATTGACATGTAACAAGCATATAGGGCTCGTCTAGAAAGTCTACTGTTATATAATTTTAATAGCACGACGACGCGAAAACTCAAATAACAATTTTCTGTGGCTACACATTACACAGCTCGTTATAAATTAATTAGGTTAAAGCGATGTTTTGTTTCAGTTACACGGCAACCCCTACTGAAGTTAAATTTAAATTTTAAACATAACCGAAAATAATCAACAAACTCGTATCAAAGAGTGATGATTATGCAAATGTGGTCATTAATCCTTCCATTCAAATCAATTTATTCGCTTGATTGTTTACATTTTAATATTCAATAGCTCGTCAGTGCCTTTACGGCGAATTAATTTGGAAACAATGTAATGGAATGATAATGTAATTGTTATATCGTGTAATAACTTATAAAGGCTCTTCGTAAAATGAAACTGCTATTTAAAGGCTTTCTCGGAGACCCCGACGCTAAATGGAGACACTTTTGTGTAGAGTTTATAAATTAAATGCTTTGTTAAAGTTGTTAACATGAAACTAACCGATTACATTGGTTTCATAAAACAGGGGTGTTCATTATATTGAGCATTATTTCAACACTTTGTTTTTAAGAGATTCAATACGTTCTTCGAGCTCGAAAATGGTACTCGTATTAGATATCTAGTCACTTAGTCAGCAGGCTTCACTTAATTCAGTATCGTATATCCATACTTACATATACACCGTGATTTTTTTTTTATTTACGATAACTTCGTCATATTACTAGGTATATCCATAGAAAGTAAGTGGTAGGTTTAATTTTTAAATATTGCAAAAAAAAATTTTTTTTCTGTTTAGAACAAAGTAATTAAATGTTATATCTTTGGACATTCTAAAAGGGCCTTTAGAGTTAACTAATAGTCAGTGTCAAATACGTCAATGTTGGCGTCACCATGGAATTAGTGAGTAATAACGTACATCTGGAAGGTGCACTACACCGATAACGCGAGCCGAAAGAAATGTACCTGTATGTGGATCTGGGGATCTGTGTGGTCTCCTAAAATTTACACTTGAATTACAACTTAATACTTGATTTTGTTTGAAAGCTTTCAATGCTTGTATTTTGTTCTACCTGCTCTTATTAAGAAGTTCAAGATGGCAGCTACTTTTTCTGTCTGTCCACGGATTCGTTGACGGAGACCACACAGATCCCCAGATATCGCTTTGGAGACAATCAGTTGAATAACTAAAAAGTTCAAGACGGCGGCTACTTTTCCTCAATTTGTCAACCGATTAGTTGTCGGAGACCACACAGATCCACAGATATCGGTTTTGGAAACAATCAGTTGAATAAGTAAATATTGTTTCGTTTACTGCCCCATCGGCTTGTAAAATTAATTTGACCGTAAATTGCAATTTAAATAAAGTCACCTTACTAGAAAGGGACACAGTAAGTAGTAAATACATTAGTACATTTCTTTCGGCTCGCGTTACCGGTGTAAAGCACCTTCCAGATGTACTTTAGTACTTACTAATTCCATGGACGCGTACCTATACAAACCTAACAATTGGAAACTCTTTGCTCATAAGAATTAAAAGAAAATTGTTGTTATCAATTAAGAGCCTTTTACATTAGTTTAACGTGATTAAATGATTAAATTTAAAAATTAAATATCTTTAAAACCGTAAGAGTTGTCAACTGTCTGTCTTTGGGAAATTTACTTTATTTGACCTAAAGAACGTTCCTTTAAAATTATCGTAAATCAAAAAAAACACGGTGTATAGGTACTATGAACGCAAAAGTGACTTTTTGTTTGTTTGTTGGTTACGCTTTCACAGCTAAAACACAGAACCCATTTTAATAAAATTTGGTATGGGTACACTGGTAACATCTTAGCCTACTTCTGCAAAATGTGGTTACATAATTATTAACAAGTTTTTGGGTTGTTAGTAATTCTGTAGGTGTGCATACCCACTCTGGGAATAAAGGCGTGAGCTTATGTATGTGTATGTATGTTTGGTATGGATACAGCTTGAAGTTCGTAAAAGCGTATAAGGTACGTTTTGTCCCGGAAAATTGTACATTTCCCGAGGAAATAGCGATAAATGACTTCTATACAGACGGAGTTACGGTCTACCGCTAAAAACTACCCCACATATTTAGCATAATTTATGATGCCGTTATTAAAAGTATTTAATCCGTTCTGGTATAAAATGAGTTGCATCAGAATTCCCATTAATATCCTATTCTATATATTTTAAATTTAAACATTAAATACTATACCAGCGCAATAAATGTCAATACATTTTTCGTAGGACATAGCACATTCCAAATTCCCTCGATAACCAGGGGTTTAAAGTAATGGCGGCCTCCGACATTTTTACACTTGCCACCCTAACCCCAATATTTTTTACACAGTAAACCTTAAATATATGGCCGACGAATTAGGATACCATATTTCCGAGCAATAAATTATAAAAGCGGTGTCTTTTGGGATCGGCTGGGCCGTTATGGCCTCGTAAATAATAGGCCAAGACGCTCGCTGTCCTGCCAAGGATGTACCGGAAGGAACTCGCCCAGTCCGAAATACTAGCGCTTCCGCTGCAAGGAGCTGATGCCACATTTTGCGAGGGGCCTGTTGTTGTATTGATTTCTGTACACGCTGAGTTGGCCGTATTGGTTGATTTAGACCTGTGGTTACCGTTATGACAGCGTGTCCAATTTTAATGAGGGTTTATCTTCTTTTTATGGTAGAGTTTTATTTTGTTAGCTATGATAGCAACTGAAATTATTTGGTTTGTCAATTTTTTGGTAATGTTTTTGTCATATAAACATTTAGTTTTATAGATTATATATAGTTTTGATACTTTTTAGTTGAGGTGTTATCTTTTTAAAACGGCTTCTTGTCGATCGTTCGATCAAGCGAGCGAGCTCATACGAGCGATGACGGTTAAACTACCTCATTGAGAATGCACACTCTAAAATGTTGCATGTACAGTCAAGGGCAATAATATGTATACACTTTAGTACCTTGTCACTTTAACCACTGTGACAGCTCATATATGGCAGTTCAAATATGACGACAACTAGACAAGGTACTAAAGTGTATACATATTTTAGCCCTTGACTGTACCTATCCTCTAACAGGGCAACATAAACTCGCCGAAAAATGAATTCCAAGTCATGTAATTAAGGCAGATATTATTAAGCAAGTGGTTACAACGATGAAGACATGTAGTCGTTTAGTATTTTTTTAGACAATGGTATTTATTTTTCAAGATTGATTGAGTAAGTAACTACTGAATGATTACCAAAAAAACACGAAATGTGTAACTGCGTTCGTCGTGTTGCCGGATCACATTCACCCGTCATTATCATCATCATCATCATCATCATAATCTGACGAAGACGTCCAGTGCCAGACGTAGGCCTTCCCCAAGGATCTGCAAGACGGCTGGTTTTTCGCGACTCGCGACTCGCATCGACCCGTCACTTAATATGAATGAACTTGATCTTTTTCGCAGGCGGTGACGCGGCGGTCGCGCCAATCCTCCTCTGCGCAGTGGTCGCGATCGTTCCGGAGCAGCGCGCCCGCGCACGACGACGGCGATGTCGACGACGTGTTCTTCGCGGCGACCACAACCACGCACGACGAGGACGCCGTCGACTCATCCAAAAGGTACGAGGAAACTTACCCTTTGTTATATATTTTGTGATAACTGTAAGCTAATGCCGGCGCCACACGCTTGGTGTTTGCCGCAAACACTTCAGGACGCAACTATATCTTAGAGTGAGCACGATGTATTTCCATCTCATTCCAATGTCTGCGTCCTGCAGAGTTTGCGGCAAACGCCAAGTGTGTGGCGCTGTCATAAAAAAATATGCATTAAATTCGGTTAAGGGCTTTGTGCTCCATGTTGCACGTTTTCTTTTAATTTTTCAATTTCCGAAAGCATGTCAAACAATTAGTTGATAATCTTAAATACGTTTGAAGCTCGTAATTTTAAATGTCATTAAATAAACCGTACGTGTCATTCTTTGAATAGTTTAAAGTACTAAGGTGCTTTTGGTGTGGCGTGACTATGGAATTGAAACAGAAAAACGAATAGGTAGGTAGTCTAAAAAGCCAGCCTAAATAAATTATCTCTAAGTACTAAATTAAGAATCTTTCTGATTAACATGACTACAGAGAGCTATATTAATATAAATTTGCTCTTAATATCGCAATGGAACTATTAAACTCTGTACAAAGAGATCTTTGGAATAAAGAGAATTTTGTTTAAACTTCAATTTTAAGAATTTAACACCTAAGCACTAAGCAATATAGGTAAGCACTTACGTACTTGATCCTGTTTGACTGAAATTTATGAATAAATGAAAATTCTACTCAGACTTATCTTGTTCTTTATATCTGACGTATTTCAAGAACACATTCGTTGCCACTGATGAAAAATATATTATATAAAAGGGTAATTATTTTCTCGAAATATTAGAACAACGTAGCTTACTCTCTAAATTTGACGCAGACAACCATTTGTCCTTAAAAACATCACCGTGTCTGTGGGATGGTCAACAAAATGGGAGGTGTAGCAAGTAGTACCTAGTAAATATTAAGACTGCACCGAGCAAACGTCGAGCGTCCAGTGGCGCACTCATGACTATTATTGTGTTTTATAATTAACTAAATAATTTCCTTGCAATCAGACTATGTGTTTTTGTAGCGCAAGTAAAAACACAATTTATGGGATACGTAACAAACTTTAATAACAATAACCCTTTGAGAAGTCAGCTTTACGGGAAAATGTGGCCTCTTTTTTCCGTTAAGTTGATAACTCGAAGGTGAATTGTTATTAAACTATGTGATATACCCTATAAGTTGTGTTTTTATTTGTACTGCAAAAACACAACCGATTAATTTCAAGAAAATACTTTAGTTTATTTAGAAAACACAATAAAAGTAATGAGGGCGCTACTGTAAATCCGGCGTACGCTTGGCGCAGTCGTAATAACCAGCTTACGAGGGATAAATATGCGTAGGTACTTTTATTTGCAACACGAAATAAATTTAATTATCCTTTAAAACTCACTGCGTGTTTGTTAGTCACTGGGTAGGCAAGATATTTGCTAACGATCTAAAGCATTCCAAACCCCCTTAACAGATCGACTGGCACGTCAAAAACTACTTTAACTTCCGATTGTTTAAACCACGCTTTCAAAACTATTTTGACAGAGGTTATGAAGTGTTCCCCACGTACTGAGTAACTTAGCGCAGAGCCAAGTTTGAGCAAAGTTTGCCCCATAATCGTGCTCGAGCCGGGGCAAACTCGAGTAATTCGCCATGTTGCGCTAACTTGACAGAATAATTAGCTCTCGTTCCCTTATAATTTATAAATACACTTACATTATCTTTTGTCGAACTGAGTTGCAAAATGAGCTACCAGTTTTTGATAGGCTGCTTTTTTTATTTTTATAAAAAGTGCGTACCTACTTTAAACTTAAAGAATTATATAAAAATTAACTTGTTATCTTTGCAGACATCTTAAGGACAAAAACTTTTTTGTCTTGTTGTCTTTACGCAATATAAAATTTAGTCTAGGTAACCTATATTTTATTCGAGTTGGCTCTTACAACTTGGTATATATAAGTAAGCCACCTACAGTATTAAGATAAATCTAGTTTTATTTATTAAACCCAATTTAACTTGACAGTTTCATATATTTTGACTCCACTGAACAAAACTTATGCCTATTTTATTTTATAATGAAAAAATTAAATGGGGCCTAGTGGCCCTTAGCGTATGAGAATACTGAAATTAGATTAAACAACCAAAAGCGTAGGCGTTTGAAGCGTCAACAAAGCCTAATTGGTTTTAGTGATGAAAAAACACTTGAAAACGTTCATTTCAGCTCATTGATTTATGAGACCCTGGTAGTTTGGAGCCGATTAAAGTTCAAATTTAGGACATTTAGCCTGAGGTCTATAAATTCTGAGTGCGTAGGCATGTTATCTGACACAGATATCGTTGAACGTAAACCTTGTGACGCGGGTCTGTGAAATCGAAGATTTAATCTGTCCCATATCACTGGCCAGCAAGCGGGGGGTAGTTGAACGGTATTGGGAACAATTGTACATATATTACGTAACTTAATGTAATGTAATGTAATGTCCGATACAACTGAATCAATGAACACTGGTAACATATGGTTTTGAACCTCTCAATTGTGATGTGATGTTATATGTGTCATTAGTTTTATGATTTCTAATAGAGATGTGTTGTGGCCCTAGACAAGATGCATAACGCTATCGTAAACGATTTTCGAAAATCATTTTCGATTACGATAATGGTTTCGCAATGCATTTTGCCTAGGGCCACTGTTCCGTTTATCCAATTTAATATCCGAGTCAATGATTGCCACTCAACCAACAACCGCGAGAGGTAACTAAACGGTTTAAGATCGAAGTTTACCGTTACGTAACAATAACTAAGCGAACAAATTCTAAGGAGTTATGAGGCAAGATACGAGTATAAAGCTGTGGTCGACTATAGAAATGATCACCATGGCGTTAATTAATTTGCTCAAATGTGTGTCAAGTATATAATATTTATTTTTGGGTTAGACCAAAAAGTTGGACCACAGTTAAGCGGAGTGAACCATACAAACAACAAAGACGAAAAAAGTTCCGTTGTGCGACGATAAGTATCCGTACAATTGTATGGCTAACTATCGTGTCACAACGGAAAAGTTTCATAGAAAATTTAAATGACGAGTTAGCGTGGCCAACTTTTTCATCCTTACCCTTTTCCTTTCAACCTTAGCTCACAACTCCTTATTTTCTTTTAGCTCAGTAGTTTTTAAATGCTTCATATATATGTGTTATAGCCATTCGATATTGAACCACTATGGTCACGTTTATTACTAAAGATAAATATCTATAAAGAATCCATCACCCTCAAGTAGCACAACAGCGCAAGAGATCTTAAAATGTCTTTCAGGTTCGGGTAAAATCAGATAGACTCACACGAGACCATAAAAAGATCGAACGAGAGGTAAATACAAACTCGAAGGCTATTGAAAGAGCTATTTGCACGATACAGTCACCCAATAAGACTGTCGAGCATTTTTAGACCCTTTTCACTGTGATTGTCATTTTCGTGCTTGTCATTTGATCATCAGCTAAGACTTGACTTGACTTGTATAATTGATGGATATTTAGCTGTAGAATTATGAGTTTCTTTATTTTTGTGCACATCCTTGTAATCTTGCCTATCCTCGTACAGTTTCCTTAATCATGGTCAGGTTAACTGGAAGAGATCCCTTAAAGAGATAAGTTTGCCTTTGTACATGTTAATCTTAAGTTTATGTACGAATTTACTTGTAATTGTTTTTTTTTATTGTGCAATAAAGAGTTTACATACATACATACTTACCAAAAGTGACGGTTGTTTCACTGACTGAGTTCCCTGTCTGATGTCCATGGTGTTCCAGCGCGCGCTCCCCCCTCGGCTCCGGTGGCGTGGAGTACCGGAGGCCTGAGCGCAGCGTGTCGTGGGGCGCGGGCGGCGCGCGCATCCACACGCCCATGCTGGAGCCGCTCGCTGACAACTCCAACCGGCGGCAATTCGGCATGGGCGTCGTCGGCAGATTCTTCAGGTCAGTAAACATATTTACAAGATTTTATTTTACTTTAACACGATTGTAACTATCCCTGGTGTCGTTAACTTGACTTACTTGCTCATTCATTGTATTAACATTGAGTTTAAGATCCATAGTTTAAGTTGGTTAAAGACCGATATAATACCCTGATACCGTAGTCAGAGGTGGCGATATAGGATCTCCATTGTACGTAACATTTACTCATCGAGTTAGGGTCTCCCCAGACCTATCGACGCGGAATCGGCTTGAGCCGGTAAGAAAAAAAATTATGTCCGTGCCGTAAGAGTGAAAATGGTATCGCTCGGCTCGGCTCGTCACGGCTCGGCGTTGCGAACGGAACGACGTCGTTTTCGATCTTATTGCGTGGACATAAAACTTATTCTTGCCGGCTCAAGCCGATTCCGCGTCGATAGGTCTGGGGAGACCCTTAATGGCTAACCCCCTTAATAATAAACGTTGATTAACGGTGGTATAGCTATACAATGTTTTGTCCTGATCAGTCATTGTGACATTTGAATTTGACAGTGAAGGACAAAACATTGTATAGCTATATCACTCTTACTCAACGTTTTATTAGTAAGGGGGTAAGTATATAAAAATAATAATCACTATCAGCTTCTTGACTGATAAAAATAAAAATAAATTGAAATTTTACAAAGTTTATCGATTGGTGACCTGCGACGGTGTTGATTCGACATTTGGAATACGTGTAAGGTCAGGTGGGGTGAGTGCGACAAACCATATCATATGAAGCACTTGCCTTGTAGACGCATTTGCCCCACCTGACCTTAGATCATATTTAAATCATATAAAATTACGAGTAATGATGTCACAAAGAACAACTATCGATTGTATAACCTTCTCTGTAAGGTAATAATACTAAATAGTACTGCTGATTGATGTATTTTCAATAAGTTATCTGTCTGTACCACTAGGACCGAGTTGGAAACTTTCATGTAATTGATTTACGTAGTTATTGACAGAAAACAAAATTGCAAATAGCTTCTAGCCGTGATTTGTTTCGAAGCAAAGTCAAAGTTTTAAGTAAACAATTTATATTGGTTACTAAGTTATTTATAAAATTTGTTTCTATCAATCTCAGGACGGTTAATAAACATTTTATATTCCACTGCCCAAGCAAACAATAAGGGTAATGTTTTTGCGGTTTATTAATATGTTTGTCCGTTTCTGTATTTTCTCGTAGTTGCTTAACGGATAGACAGATTTTAAAGAGGGGCATAACACTAACGTAAACGTTTATCGAAAATTTGTTGATATGCTTAATGGAATTATCATAGTTAAGCGCTCTACGCGGCCGTCCAGAAGCAGCAGCTTACATCAATCCTGTATATTTTCACAACGGATTAAAAAAATCTGTTTTAAAAATACCCAGTAAATAATAAAACCTTTCGGTTTTTCACTATGTGGAAATTTACTCATACCACCTAGGTCCTTGGGATGTGGGACTCGACAACCAAAACCGGCTCGTACACCCACTAAAACCCCAGACGTAACCTATTTGCGTCTTTCAAGGAATTGCTACGCAATCACGAGCAAGCGCATTCGGCTGTGAGACCTCGACACTTGACACGTGACTCTAGGAGGGTGCTTTGATTTACAAAGACACTTTCAAAAATCTGGTGCACCACAGTGGACCCCTCCAAGCGGCGCACTGCTATGATGGGGGAAGGGGTGCGCAAAAGCCTCCCCCCCCCCCCGCGACTGCGGAACGGGTCAGCAAGAGCGCTAGTCCCCCTGGCCAGGCCTGCTCCGCTTTCTCCTTCTACGAGATGACTCGCAAAAGGAGGCTACCGCTCTCTCTGCTGCCGAGCATTGCGTCGACTAGGCTCGACAGCGAGAGGTTACGATAAACGAAAATTCGGACAAACGATACATTAAGATAAATGACGATTAGAGATTCCATAGGGGAACCTCTTCACTTAATAATAAAAAAATAGGCATCTGCATATTTATAACTTTAAGTGTAACTGCATATTAGTTACTATTAATATAATGAGTAACATCAGAGGCCCGTCATCTAAACTATCTAGTTACTCGTAGTTTACATAACCTTAGGGGGTTAAAATGCACTCACGGGATATGCTCGCCAATTTCTAAACTGTTACAAACCCAAAATCGTTAATAGTAGTTAGCACATTAATTATAAACAAATTCCAATTAAGCGGATCCTCATTATTGCGCTCGCCCCCGTAAAGAGTTTGACCTAGTTTTTTTACATTAAAAACCACCGCTCACGTGTATCGATTTTCATCTTTAATTAAAATAAACGGGTTCATAATGTTAGGCTGCCTTTTTAATAAACATGGAAAAAGCCAAATGAAAAATCGAAAACCAGGTTTAACAGTGTCTACATTTCTACTGCGATCTAGCTGGTTTTTCGTTGGGTTTAAATGCAAATTTTCTTCAGCTTACATACCTATTATCATCGAAATTGCCACCGATTAAAATATCTTTGGATTCTCATTAATATTTATTGTATTAACATTTGGGCATATAGGTATAACATTAATTTGGAGGCGGTTTATTTTCCATTATTACTTTCTTAAGTTGAAAAGACGTTTTGACATTTATGAAAAGAAGGTGAACTTTCAAAAGTTATAATTGTAAAAATTATTAATTATGAGAATAAAACCTGAGCTTGAGATTAAAATTAATAAAAGGTATTAAGTAAATTCATGATAGACAGACATTGGCTATTACTACTACTTGATAAATAATGTTTAGTTTGTCTAAGAAGTTCCCATGTAGTAAGTAGCTTGTTTAATCTGGGCCTCTTTTACACATTAACATTGCCAGTATACATGTGACAGGTTTTTAACATACGGTAACTCTTTCCGTATCGTAATTAAACGATACGGTAAATGATTTCAATTTCGATATCTTTTAATCATGAGTAGAGTTTAAAGACCAATTAAGATAATTAAATAGATGTGAATCGGACTCACCTTCAAAAGATTTCGCTAACTTCTGTAACATATTCTTTTGAATGTTTTCATTCATAAATGACCTACTTAGATACTTATTTAATGTTTTTGAAAAGAGGACGGCCTGCACGAATAATGTTGAATAGAAAAGAAAAAATCCCTAATATTACCCACGAAGAAATTAACATACAAAATAACGGATACAACATTGTTCTATTAACAACTAGAACCAAAATTAAAACACGGTTCGTTTTTTTTATTACTTTATTTAAAAAACACATTGCATTCATGCCATATATTTAGCAATACGAGCACCATACAGCTCGAAATAATTGAATAAAAGTTAAAATGGCCTAAAAGGTTTTATTGCTTATACGTATAAGTGTATTTGTCGGACGTCAACGCCCTACCATTATAAACCCTTGTTAAAGGGACGTAATATATTTAGAAACCTCACGTTAAAAAGTTAGGCGGCAGCTTTAACGACTTCAAACGGCAACGCAGTTAAATCCTCGCTAATGGAGCTCTGTAATGTTTTACACAAATATTCTTTTAAGAAATGTTATTTTATATTTCGAATATCATTGCATCTGCAGATTCAGGTATTAATTACTGCTGAGTTTGAAACAAGACTCTTAACTCAAAGTTTTTCATTTAATATTCTGTTGAAGATTAAGTCCAAGTACGAAGAGTACTTGAATATTAATTAATTTTTTAGTTCGAATTTCTTACAAAAAGACTGTTTAATGTCCTTAATTACGTGCATTTACGTAAAGCATAATAGATTTCACAAGCTGATTTACAAAAGTAACTTGACAATATACTATTTTTCTTATTTAATACCTACTTAAGATTTATATTTAGGTTTGTGCGTACCTAACTCTGTTTAAAAGGATAGAGTGAACGTTACTGTAAATTTCTAAGTGTCTTAAGTATATCAAATGAAGCAAAATGGGTGTAATTTCACGCAGTTTTATTAGTATGAAGAGTAGGTAAACAAGTAAAGTAAAGCGACGCAACCTGTGTGAAGTGCTTAAGGTATATCTTGAAAAAATATTTATATACGTGTATCTATGGTTTATCTTATTCTTGTGAAAACCGCGTGTAAACCGAAGTGAATTCTAAACAAGTAATCTGAAATAAAACTTATTTAAATTCGCTCGTAATTATCAACTACTCGCTTTACTTTTGGGATATCGGTGTGAATCATTTCATCGATTTATTACGCTTGGTTGTTTGGCTAATAAACATTACCTACCGCATTTGTAAACTTAGTAACGAATGTGGTGAAACTAAGGTAAGTTTCTGATGTTAGCATAGATAGTTTCTAGGCGATAGTTATAGAACAAACTACATTTGGGCACATTGGAAATATACAGGGTGTTAGGTAATGAGTGGATAATTCTTGAACTACGGATAGAGGGTACTTAGGACATTATGAAAAAGCTAAAATAAGTTTAGTAAAAGTCACACGGTTTTCAAGATATTTGGACCTTTAGGTTTTTTTCGAAAATGAACACCCTTGTTCAATGTTTTGATCATAGCACCATTGAAAGCTATTTTTTTTTAATTTTTATTTTTGCTCAATATTCTTGAATACTTGTGTTATCAGATAGGCATCACCATTTTTGTGAGACTACATTAGATGTAAAAAATAATAATCACGAACTTAATTTTTGCGTTTTCAATCGTACATTGACCGAACTTTTAGCTCTCATGGTGAAAAAAAAATACACTACCACAAGGTAGCCCATGAGCTTAAAAACATGCCTATTTAATAGAGATTTTAAAACAGTCAATATTGCTTTATTTACATTTTAGATTAAAAAAATAACTTAAGTTTTCCGCAATTGAGTCGATTATTTCATATTAAATTTGTGTTCTAGAATTCCAGATAGAGTACCTAATTATGACAAACTTTTCTTTGCGAAAATAAGAATACTGGCCACTAATTTTGTGAAGCATTTTATTTAAAACAATTTGGGTTCTGGGCGAAGCATTACAACCTTTTTGTTTCAATAATAACAATACTGGGCACTAAATTTTTAAATGCCATTTATTCTAAATTTAAAAGATATCTCGGTCGCTTTTTGTTTTCTCAGCATTTATTGTCAACCTTTGCTACTTACGACATACTTAAGACATTACTTTTTGTACCACTTGTGACATAAAATAGATAAAAACCTTTCATTGTTTTTAGCTCTGGCATTAACCATGAAATTTTTGTAACAGCAGTAGCTTGACAAATTAGATAAATTTTCACCGCATTCCGTCTCTTGACAGTTTGTTTGAATGCCCGCTTTTTTCTTCCTTCCTTACTATTTTAATTTTTTACAAACTGCCAGTGCCAAAAGAGGCTGATTACATTTTCATGCTTTTTATAACAAATCCAAATTGGCTAAAAACATGTGTGTGAAATACGCCGTTCCTAAAACGGAATTTCTTCGTTCATTAAAGTGGGATGCGTGCGAATTCAAGGAAATCGAAGTAAAGGGCGATGTATCACGTTTACGTGTAGCGGTGACAGGTCGTTAAGGGAATAGCTTTACAAATGACGTACTCAGGGCAGCACTAAGCCGCCGCCGCGTACGGCACCCGCGGCACAGCGTCTGCGACACGTAATGACAGGAACGCGCTATCTACCTAATGTTTGCTTCCATATCTTCGTATTGACTACTGAGAAACTTTAAAAATCCTGTTTTTGGTGTACCCTATAGTTTATTACTGCAAAGGTCCAGGAAATTGTCTTTGCCCGCAGTTGCGTTTGTGTTGAAGGGATTTTAAAGATCTTCATAAATTTTCTTTTAGTGGCATGCAGCATTGGATTAAGTGATTTTGTTCATTCAAAAGTTGTTATGGATTAGGTTATCAAGAACAATATTTTGTCTAAAGTTTAGAAGTTCGATTAATGTTATTAGATTCTTATTAATGTTATTAGTTAAGCAGTAACATAAACAAGGTATACTTTCGCAGCACATTTTTTGATCTCAGTTTATGAGTGCCGTAAAGTAATTTCGAGTTCATACCTATTTCAGAATACGAGTATTGTCCTAAGTTATTAAATTATGGTTTATGTTTGGATGCGAGAATGTTGTGTTGTTGTAAATTGTGTAATTCCACAGAATGAATATAAAATATCATGAACAAGTTCCCTCGCCTTTCAATAAAACAACACATTTTACCCCCGGTATAAATTACCATATCGTGTGGTTTGCTCAAAACGCATAATTTATAAACGAGAACTCTTGAAAATGATTCATAACTTATACACGAAAAAAATTGCACAATGGAACCCAACTTCGGAGCTACTGTAATTCTATTTTCAATTTTATTTACATAACGTGCTCGCTTACATATTGTGTATATATTTTCCTTTTGAATATAAATTTGTGAGATGCATTTTTATATTTTGTTTTTATACTTGCAACGTTCGAATGTACTTACGTTAAAAATTGAATATTTTTGTCGCTTTTTTTTTACCAAGCCGCAATAAATTGAAAATGTTTGTGGTCCTTGCTATTATTTTGATGAGTTTGAGCAGTTGCTGCAGCCAGAACTATATGCCTGCCTAGACTGTCGAACTCCCTAAAATAGGTGTGTGTGTGTATTCTGTAGCGTTTGGGCTAATTTGGGATTAAATCTCAGACTGAAATAAACTTTTTACGAAACCTTATTTATTTATATACAATTTAATCACGAGATACCTGGAGATGTTTTTAATTAAGAAAACACGAGCGTTTGTTGCGAGCCCCGGCGTCGACCGATGCGCTCGGGTTTTTCCCACAAGACCCTAATATTACCCGAGTCACGTGAACGGCGTCGTCCCGGTCAAAGTTTGATAAGAAACCTTTTGGAATTATTAGTTTGATTAAACTGAAACGAGCACCTACTTTTTATCTGCAGTGCAGTTTTTTTGTTCTTATTTAGAGTAAAAATAGGTACGTAGTGGTATATTATTTAGTTTTCAAATAGTTATGTTAACCTGTCACTAATACACTGGTAAACATCTTCGCCTAAGTGTGCAAAATGTGGTTACAGAATTATCAAAAAGTTTTTATAGTTGTTGGAAATTCTGTATCTCTGCCTACCCCACTCTGGGAATAAAGGCGTGAGTTTATGTATGTATGTATAGTTATGTTAATTCTCGAGCATATTTTTTAAAATGTTTAATTTACAACTGGGATTTTTACGCATTTCACTTTTCTATTGGTTGACGTCGACGGTCGTAGGCACAGATAGAGTTAGGTAGGTACCTACTACTTTGTCTGATCTGCTTTATCGACGAAACCAACGACCAAACTAAATACACAGTAAAATATTTACAATGCTCTGACGTGACCAGTGAGGCTCACCAGTCAATAAATCGCAGTAATCATCCCTTTGAGTGATTGCAGTGCTAATTGGTAAACAAGTAAACACCTCATAATCACCAGTAATAGTTAATAGAACTCTTAACAAAACTTATTTAATGATTCAATTATATTAATTTTATCTATATATAAAAATTAATGTTTATCTGTATGTCGTTTATAGAATCGTAAACTATGCATTTGATCATGTGATGATCTCCAGCAAAGTGTTGTGCATGAGTCTATGAAGGTTTCTGAGTTGGTACGAACGTAGCAACGCACGCTAGTATTGCATAAAATATCTAAGATAATAAGTACGTTTTGTAGACTATAGACTGTGTAGATTAGAATTGGATGTGAAGAAAATGTTCTTTGATTTCTCAGTCGCAATCGTTACTGTACTGAGAATGCAATAAGAATAGTGAATGCAATATATGCTGTCTAGCAAAATCAGTCCTTCGGTCGGTCCATAGAAAACCAGTGTCGTACCAATAGGTGGTAAGCCATATATGTGGATACCATTTTCGCAGCACCACTTTTTACACACCGTAAAAATATGTGAAAAGTAAGCGAAAGTTCTATTCTATTTAAAATGTAGAGTCACCCAATGAAAATATTGAGCATAGAACCTTGTTATTGTGACTGCCATTGTTATTGTCATACTTGTCATTTGATGTTCAGTTAAAAGTTTAATATAACAGTGCACTAAAGTGCTTAACATTTTCGTTGGGATACTTACTGTACGTATCGTCGTGTTTGTCAATTGATAATTACTTCATGATATCCAATTTCACATTAAACGCAGACGCACATAAAAGAACACGAATAAAAAAGACGGTTCGCCCTCAAACTGCTTTCACCCTGCTTTTAAAACATTACTCGTATTTACCCGGAATATTCCGTGTTAAAGTGTGCCGTAACAGCTTTTGAATTAATAACCCCTGGACATGACATGATGCATGGCGGTATTTACGTTCGTTATTTACGCCTTCGACCCGGCAAGTCACGTTATTTATAACAATTATAACGAACAGGAATTCTTAGATGTTAATATTTATTATGTTATCAATATTTAATTAAAACAGGGAGCCTTAATGGCTGCGATCGCGTGACAAAATGTGGATAGAACATCTGTCAATTTCTGATACTTATTTATATACTAGCGACCCGCCCTCGCTTCGCTTCGGTTTATTTGAGTTTTCTGTATTACTTATTTCATCCATAAAACCGAGTTTATTATACATGAAAAACCTTCCCTTTGAATCACTCTATCTATTAAAAAAAATCGCATCAAAATCCGTTGCGTAGTTTTAAAGATCTAAGCATTCATAGGGACAGACAGCGGGAAGCGACTTTGTTTTATACTGTCGTAGTGATAAATAAGGATGCAGTAGAAACGCAATAAACGCAATCATACTAGGCTCGCTGATTGGTGATGCTATTAACCGATTCGCTTTTCAACTTGATGGACATTTTAGTGTTGGTGGTTCTAAGGTGCCTAATAAGACGATTCAAATAACGTTTCAGGGTGTGCATTTTCAATTAGGTAGAGGTAGGTTTAAACGGTGCTCAAGTGACTTCTTACTACCGATCAACCACTCGATAAGTCCCGTTTTAAGACTGCACCCAGCGTACACCGGATGTACAGTGGCGCCCTCGTTACTTTTATTGTGTTTTCTAATAAACTAAAGTATTTTCTTGAAATTGGACGGCAGGATTTTATACTACAAATTAAAACACAACTTATAGGGTGCATCACATAGTTTAATAACAATTCACCTTCGAGTTATCAACTTAACGGAAAAAAGTGGCCACCTTTTTCCGTTAAGTTGACTAATCAAAGGGTAATTGTTATTAAAGTTTCTTACGTATCCCATAAATTGTGTTTTTACTTGCGCTTCAAAAACGTGTCGTCTGATTTCAAGGAAATTATTTAGTTAAATAGAAAACACAATAATAGTAATGAAGGCGCCACTGGACGCTCGGTGTTTGCTTGATGCAGTCACAAAGAAAACTATAGAGAAAATGTAAGCATTGGTGATCCAGAAAAGTAATTTCCAAATGACGATGTCTTTTCAGCATTCCAGTGCGAAATTGGAAATCGTTACGTTATTCGATTTCAATCTTAGCTGTGACTTTTTGTTACGGGGGAAGTTAAGCCGAATTTTACGCGTTAAGAAGAAACTGTATCGTAATTTATACTGTGTGAGGTTGTGTGTGTCCATCAGTAAAATCTTATATTACTTCATGTTTATTTAGGGAAGTGGATTGAAAATTAAAAGAAATATTCCAATTCATCAAATTGATCAAAGCAAACTTTTAACTTCACTGATCAATAAATGCGAAAGTTTTAGCAGCTAGTCTTCATGCTGCAACAGCTGGACGGATTTGGATGAAATTTGGAATGATTGAGATTGCTTATAACCTGGATTAACTCATAGGCTACATTTCCGCATGAAAATTAAAAAAAAATCCGAGGTAATGACGTAAATCAAAATCTCACGAATCATAGGATGGCCGAATAACTTATTCTTCGCGGACTAAGTACTACCCGGCAGAAGCTAGTTTTAGAGAATGTGTACTTTGTAAATACGCGTATAATTTTAAGGGTAGGGAAATAAGGTTAGTAAAAGTATTATATAGCATAGAGGTTTAGGTTCACTGATATGATTTGCAGTTTAGAGATTTGAGCCTTCGAGGCCACTAACCATCAGGAGGCCTGAGAGCTCGATTGTCTTGTACATTGATCAAACGTGTTTTACAGACGTTACACTGACTCTAACTAGGTATCCAAATCGCTTAAGGAGTGCCTGTAATATTTGAAGTCTGACTATGGGACCATTTGGTAACCCTTTCAAACAAAAATAATAATTTCCAAATCGGTTCACTCGTCTTCGAGTAATAGGGGAACATAGGTAAATAAAAAATTAACATTCCGACGAACTGAGAACTTCCTCCATTTTTGAAGTTCTTTACCTAATAGAAGCCATAAAAGTAAAAAAAAAAAGTTCATTTACATTGTTAACAGGGATCTATTTAATTTCCAGGCGGTCCTTGCGAAAGTCCATGACGCACCAGGACGACGTGGTGCGGCAGCTGGACGAGCTGACGGACTACCGGCCGTACTTCACGTGGTGGGTCAGCACGGTGCAGACGCTGGTGCTGCTACTGTCGCTGCTCTGCTACGGGTTCGGGCCCGTCGGGTTTGGCCGGCACACGCACTCGGGGCAGGTGCTGGTCAAAAGTCTGAGCTTGCAGCAGGTGAGATCTCAAGTTGCTTATAGGTCATACTTCGGATTCCCGTATTCTGACGACGCGATAGCCTAATTGGTAGTTAAGGTCAGTGTTCTCTAATTGTATTTGGGTGAATCAACTTTTAAGGTACTCCCTATTTTTTGACAAGTTTCACAAATTACACGTTTTTAGAAAAACTATATATATTCTCTTACGACGTGGCCTACATGTTAATTTAATTAGACAAGTAGGCTAACATTTGAACTTAAATTTAAAATAATACAGTTTTGAACAATAATATAGTTGGTAACGCAGGGGACAATGTTGTCCCTAGGTTTTGTATGAAAAAAGTGTATTTTCCCCTGAGTTACCCGGTTTTTTCGACGATAAAAAAAAATTGAGGTGTTTAACGTGTGGGGTCCATAAATTTGATGGTCTGATTTTAATATTCATACATCACTATTAACCATAAGTCACCAGGAAAGTTTAAATACCGCAAAAGAAAAAGAGTACTTTAAAAGTTGATTCACCCATTTAATTATTTGTAAAACTAAATTTCGAAGTTGACTATAGTGTAACAAAAATAGGGTTAAACGCTGATAAATTTAGTTTTACGGGCCAAAACGAACCAGAAATAGGAGCTGCGCGAAAGCGGAATTCAGTCGACTTTGTTAAGGTGTCTAAATTGCCCGTGTAAACAAATTAGAGAACGCTGATCCGAATTAGGCATAATAAAAATAGTTGTCTCCTATCTACGCTTTAAGAGGAATATAAAGTAGGCTCAATTACTTCTTATTACGATAAACAGATTTATATTATAATTAGGAGTCTGTTGTTGTATTGCTCAAGCGTAAGTAAAACAATACTGCGTTTGACGTGTTGTGGTATTGCTGTAACTCGGCCGCTATTACTGACAAGTAAATAACAGCTAACGTAACGTTAACAATACTACACGTCAGGAGCAATATTGTTTTACGTAGTAGAATACAGGCCCTGGCATCAAGCCAATATCAAATACACAGAGAGAAATTCGATGCTGCAACTAGGTACTTGTCTCAGTCTCAGTAGCTCAATCGGAAGAGCGTCTTTAGACGAAGGAAGTAGTTTAAATTATATAGGCATGACGTAGATGTGCAAAAGTAGGATAAACTTTTTTAACGATAAAATGGTAAATCAAAATCTATCATGTCACGGTAAATACCTTAAAAGCCAATTTCATTACCTTTTCACTATAGAGTACATTATAACACATTAAATCAGTAATGGCTGTTATTTTAAAATCTTAGATTATTAATACACGATGGTCACGACATAAAATGCACACTAATTAAAATTAATACTATGATTTATAGGGACATAATTTAATTTTTAGATATCCCAATTAATTTTACCCAAAGCACATAGTTATAATATAATTTGGTCAACAACAACAACAAATAAATAATAATAATGAATTATTATTAATTATTAGGTTTCTACTTGAATAAAGGCTGAGCAAGTGAAAATAACGTAACAAAATACCGATTTTAAATTTAAATTTCTAGGTATTAGCCGATTTGACAAATTAACTATTAAACATATTCTTAAGCTTTAGGTATATTAGGTATACTTCGAAGAAACTATGGACAGGGTAAAACTCGGTAAAACCATAATATTGCATTATATGTGTAAAGTTATGGTATTGTTTTAACTACGCCATTCTGTCAAGTAAATAAGAGCTATCAAAACGTTGACAATACGATGACAGGTCCAAGATGTTATGGTTTTTACCGCCAAGAATCTCGGCCCTGGGGGCCTAATATGGCTGCGTTTATCGCGTGACAAAATGTGGATAAAACATCCGTCACTTTCTGACACGTTTATAAATACGAGAGTGACGGATGCTTTATCCACATTTTATCACAATATAAACGCAACCATACTAGTCTAGGTCCTCTAAGCGTCAATCAGTCTATAAATCGACTGAACCAACACATTAGCAGTACAAAGAACACTTGAGCAAGAAACAACTGGACACAGGTATCTATGTAGTAACAAAAACATATTTTTCACTTTTTTATAAATCTCTTGCCATTCCTATGTACCTATTCTTAAGTGATAAAAGAATAGATTCCCAACTTACAACTACGTTAATAATATGTACAAAAGACAAACTCCGCTCATAACAACAATGTACGCACAGCCGATCCCGTCCCGCGGGAGGAGTGACGTGAGTCAACTCCAAATTCGGTTTCTTTGTTACGCGCCGTATAATAAGCTTAAATGACACAAAGCTTTTAGACAACACGCTTCTGCAGATTTAATGTCTGAGGCGGTGCTTAGGCAACAATGCACAATGTTTTCCCTCGGGATTTATCGCTATTGTCTTTGACTGCAGGGTTACTCTAGAACTTGGAAACTTAACATGCTTCGTCCTTAAACTTTTTATTTGGGATAAAACAGTTGAGAGGGGCAAAAATCTAACATTATCCGTATGTATGTTTTTTGAAAAACACACAAATAATTAATTAACGTTAAATACTTAACAGACTTACATAAACAAACGATAAGGTATTTTACAGATACAAATTCAATCTATTAAAACCTAGGAAATCGAAGTAAATGCGTAGTAAATCAAACGCCTCGATGAGTAAGTACATACTAGATAAAACTCAAGTATACAATACCTACGAGGGGAAGTAAATAGAACAATTGTGAGATCCTAACGTCTTTTATACAGAGTAAAGTAATCAAAACGAAAACAAAACCACAGGCAGTAACGAACAAGTCTCATAAACAAGTCGAAACATGACCCCATTTGTAAACTATGGAGAGACATAAGTACATTCGCAATGCGAAATTAGCAGGTGAAAGACACGAGAGGGCGCTACGGGCGATACAAAGTAAGGGTATTAAAGCAACCCCGGAATTTAGGTCACACAGGCTTTGTCAGGAATCCCTTTGTCTTAGTTTTTGCCTCTGAACAATCTTTCGGATTGTAGCGGATGGGGATTGGCTTAAGTAATGAAAACGGGTTATGAACTCGTTGATTTATGAGATACATGTGGCTATTAGATACCACTAGGGGAATGTAGGTCAATAGGGAAGTGGAGTTGTTGCTTACAAGGTTGAGGGTTCAAACAATAGTTTGATAATCAATGATAGTAACACGATTGTTGCCTTAATAATTTTAATTTCAATGTAAAAATTAATCAAAAACATATCAATAAGTACCTAAATGTTAGTAATTCATAGAAAACAGTCATCTAGCTTATAGTTATGTCCATTCCGTATATTGTTTTTTGCTGGTAATGAGAGGAATAAAATAATACCAATGCTAATAAGTATTACGTTGAAATGAAAAGTTTCCAAACGCAGGTTTACACGAACAACATTGTTTTATGTAATCATTTTGTTAATGCTTTCTGTGTGTATGTACATTTCAAAACATCGTGTAAATTAATTCAGAACTTTTCAAAGTTTTTTGGGACGTGATGGTTTATGGACGTGGTCGGATTACTCAACTAAACAACCTTAACAGAATGGCATCAATTCGATGTAGAATCTGGAATGAAAGTCGTGGAATTGGCATTGAGAGTATTAAAATTTGACGAATTGGAGTAGGCTTAATCCAGACAATAGGTACCAGTACTATATGTACGCATACGAGTAGATAAGAAAAAGCAAATCTAGTATCACTCGCTTGTCGCTTAAAGCACCTCTATCGATGAGAAAGGAATATCTGAGCGACCAACAAGGTCACAACAACAAACACACAATAACAAGTTTGGTTAACCCGTTGTTCTTTGTTTGAAAAAAACGACCAAAACCAATGTTTTTTTAATCTCAATTTCAGGTGGAATGGGAGGAGCCGGCTTCCTTCTGGCTCGGGCCGCGGGCCGCTGATCTGATACATTTGGGGGCAAAATTCGCTCCGTGCATGAGGAGGGACGCGAGGATAGCGAGGGCGATAGCAGCCTCCGCGAGGAGGGAGCGAGACACGGCATGTTGCATACGAAACGACGACTCAGGCTGTGTGCAATCGTCGAAAGCTGACTGCTCGGTAAGTTACAGTCAAACCGGTAGACACAGCCTATCAACATAAACGGTTCATCTAATGAAAATTTCTGACGGTCTAAATTTTTTCAGTAACGTCACGGACGCATCTAATGCGTTACCGCTGCAAGACTTTTGGGACATTTATCAAAACAAGAAATGTAGTAAATTGTAACGCAAAGTAATAAAATATTTATCTCTACTACTGTGACCATCTTGTGGGGTTCTATCGGTAACTGTTTAGTTGACCTAGACAAGATTCATAACATAACGCACGAATAAACGATTATCGAAAACTGATAAAATATATGGAATTATCATAAGCGCTCGATGCGATCGTCCAGCAGATTACGTCAATCCTATACATTTTCGATAACGATAACGTCCGACGAATACATGGTCTAGGCTTTCTGGATGCATACCACTCGAAGACGTTTTCAACTATCCTGCTTGAGCTTAGCGGTCTTGACACCCACAACCGCGATATCATTCTTTGATTCGGTGTTGATGGTCACCGGAACAAACGAATATTTGGACATATTTCAAAAGGATTGGTGACAATAAGCAAATAATTAATAGAGTGAATGACCAAAAGGAGATGGACATTTACGCTGCAGACAGCAAGTCATAGGCATTCCATTCATTAATTCCAATTTAGTTCATTCTATTCCGTAGGTTTGGCAGCGCATTTGCGTTCTTAGGACTGCAGTATTAAGATTGCAGTCTTAAGACTATAAATGTTTATGGGTTTTAGATCCCATTAATCACTTGACGACCTGTGCATATTTGTTTTCCTTTTCCGTGCAAATAAATATAAATAACCGCGAATGAGTGCAATTCGGCTTTAATGGCCACCGTAGCAAAAGTAGACCAAAAAGGAGATAGCTAAAATATTTGAACGTGTTTCGAAAGTACTGGAAACCATAGTATGTAATTAATAGACACGTCCACGTACCTACCTCAGTGATACATGGGGAGATGTACATGTAGGGATTCCATTTTAGTCTTAAGGGTTGGCAACGCATGTGCACTCGTTTTAAATTTATAAATGACATAAATGAATAAAAAAAAATGTGTATTAGTCATGAGAAAAAGGACAAATAAATAAACACTGACTTATTCATTGCGAGTTAAAATCAAAAGCAGAAGTCATGGGTTTAATTTCCGAAATCCCGCTTTTGTGGTCTTTTTTAACCGACTTCAAAAAAGGAGGAGGTTATACGTTCCACTGTATGTATTTTTTTTTTTATTTACTATTTTACCATCTAAACCAAAGTCAAACAAGTTATGGTGGCATTTTACTTGATTCTGATTTGTTAAATGTTACTCTTGTATGTGACATAATTATCATAGATGTGATATCAATATTTTGTAAACATGGTCAAGTAAAGTGCTACCATTAACTCTTATGTTTGTGACCACGGATCTAACGTAACATTTATTTGTTTCTGCTAACATTTAGATAAGAGGATTAATACCTAAGGTGAGTATGAAATTTAGAAAGGTAGATGGTTAATTGAGTATAATTACACGATAAATGGTTAATCGAGTAGATTTGAAATAGTTAAAGCTTAAATATAGGTGGGCTTGAGATGTCCACTCGTGATCGTAACGTTCCGAATTTGGTGCCCAGGTAGCCACCGTCGATCAAGTAACTTTACGTCGTTTCTATTATGTGTTTATTTTTATACACAATTTGAAAAAAGAACGAGTTAATTGTTTCTAAAATGTATCTGAGTATAGTCTGTGCCATTTGAAATTGGCAAAGGTGTAAACACAACCAAACGAACCGATTTATCATTATTACTCGACAATCCCGTGTTTTTTTAAGATCAATTGAGGTCTTAGCCATGGTTTATACACCTTGATCTTTACTTTCATTAAGTTTGAGATTAAATGACTATTAATTAGACGTAATTTTAAATAAAAACACGCTTTATGAATATTTGAGGTTATGTGTCAAACAGTACTATTTTGTTTACATCTTTGGAAATTTCAATTGATACAGACTGTACAACGGTATGAGTAGACTTCATGAGTGCCTTCAGTGTTTCTCTGCTGATTCTTTCCCTGGTAAAAAACATCGTTACAAGAGAGGTTACAGCACAAAACATCCTAGGTACATGGAGAGGCCTCATATATGTATATGATCAGTACTTTATCAAAATTTCTTGTCTTCCAGAACACAATATCGACGTGGAAGAAATGGTCATCAGGAGAGTCCGGCCCTGGCGGTCGGATATCGGGGTCCGTTTGTGGATTAGACCCCAAGTAAGTATTCTTATCCGAATATCTTGTACTCGTACAGAAGTTCTACCTAATTCAAATCCAAAATTAAGTTTGTTTGTCTTAGCAAAATTGGTGACTACTTAAACTCTTTTAAATGATAATATTTACATAGTGCTTGCATTTAAAGTTCTGACTAAAAACCATTGTATTAATTTTTGAGGCCCTATTTGAGCTGTTTCTACTATTCGTCTTTCTGGCCTATGTACTTGAAAAACAGAATGAGACGACGTGTAACTGGGATGCCGTAAAAAAACTTAACGTATAACTTATTGTTAGACACGCGCTTAGATCTGTAAATGTCTAAAAAACCATAAGTTAAAGGCACCACAGACTAACAGGTCAGCTGTATTACCAAGTCTGTCAGACCACTAAGATAGTCAAATCTATGGAGTGCACACATTAAATGATGTATGCTTTCTGGCAAAGGTGGCAATTATTTGTACGGCCAGTTGTCGCTCACACATTATCAGTCTTCATACGACAGCTCGAGCTCGACCGTCCAGAATGTCCGCACTTGCAGTTTAAGGAAATTGTCAGGCCAATATCATCATGTAATACAGCCGGTGGATTGTCAGTTGGTGCTTAAGACAAAATAATAATACTTTTCATACGGAATAAAGCACAAACAATAACAAAACAATCATTATTAAGGAGTATAACTTATTTGTTATTGTAAATTTTCCGGTAAACAAACAGATAACGGGAATGAGTGTAATAAATTTAGAGAACGATGATGAATTTATTGCATGGTTTTATGAAATAAATATATGCTTACGTTTTTTGTGTGTGACAAAATGATTTACACATTATTTATTATTTGACTTATTTTTATTTTTATTTCACATCGTTATATTTTTATAAATAAGCCTTTGTTTTAAACCGATATTTTACTATAGTATTGTTTATGATTCTGTCACCTTTACGTTCGCGTTAATAAAAGCAGCACTAACGTAAACAAGTTGATAACGATTTGGTTTGACACAAAGTGAAATAGCACTGATAAATTCTTGTACACGTCCTTCTTTTCTACCCGACTTTTCGCTCTAAAACGTAACCCTTTCCATTTTCCAGATTTTGCGAAGCCCCGCGTTCGATAGCTCCGCACGAATGGCCCGACGACATCACAAAATGGCCGATTTGCCGCAAGTCCGTGATAGACGGGTCGGCGGCCGCCGGCCGGGCGGGCCACGCCGCGGAGCACATGGCCTGCGAGGTCATCGGCCACCCCTGCTGCATAGGCGTCCACGGCCAGTGCGTCATCACCACGAGGGAGCACTGCGACTTCGTTAAGGGTTATTTTCACGAGGACGCGTCGTTATGTTCACAGGTATGATTACGAAAACTATGCTGTCCTTTGGCCTAGACAAGATACATCGCAAGAACGTTATCGCAGTCCAAAATATATAGCATTGACGTAAGAGGCTGGTTACAGGTTATACAGGACTTATGTCAGTTTGATAGTTTTCTAAAATCATTCATTTTTGCGTTAAGAATCTTGTCTAAGAGCACGAGTAAGTATATTTTGAGAAGCGGTCCAAATAATCTCATTTACTTAATGATCTGCTAGAGCACTGTTGTATTAGTCTCGATTCCATTCTCGGTTGGTATGAGTGCTATTAAAGGTGTACAATCAGCTTAATCTCCTGTATTGCCATTTATTTTTATTTCCACATAAGTACATATAGAATTTATTGCACGTTTACTGCTGTAAAAAACAGTTTTGGTATAGCATTCCTCATCGCGCAGCAGGCAGAATTTACTGATCAAAGAAATATCTAAGACTTAGATTAAGAGTCACATAACAAGTAAGCGAAGCTTGAATAATAATGCCTTAAAGGGCATTGGGTAAATTTGTTTGAAGAATATTGTCAATTTTTTTTCAGCGGCCACGGATGATTTTGTCATAGTTATTTAGAGGACTTCGAAATACACATATATATATATATATATATATATAATTTATGGCGTTAAATAATATCGGAGCGGAGATATTAAAGATTTAAGTATTCAGTTTTGATACTAAAAGTACGCCCAGATATGTTTATTTGAATATCTCGGCTCCGATGCAATTTAGAGCATTACATTACATAACAAAATATGTTTATTTTGAACAATTCTATCATAATTTACCACTTTTACGAATGGCCGCTCACCTTGAAAATGTATGACTTTTACGAATGACAACACTTTTACCCAAACCCCTTTGTGGTTTTCAGGTGTCCTGTCTAGACAACGTTTGCGGCATGCTTCCATTCATGCGGCGGCGACGTCCCGACCAGCTGTACAGAGCTTGGACGTCGCTCTTCGTCCACGCAGGGCTCCTACATCTAGCAGCCTCGTTGGCGCTCCAGTGGCTTTTTATGAGGGACCTGGAGAAAATGGCGGGGCCGGTTAGAATAGCTGTAGTGTATCTTGGAAGTGGTGTTGCTGGCAACATGGCGTCGGCTATTTTTGAGCCTTATAGAGCGGAGGTAAGTGAACAATATCATTTCAATTTAATAATAGTTAAGCCTCTTTAAACTTGAAGCATTTTATTGAAAGTAAGATAAGAATTCTATCCTGACTTTCAGTGAAATTGTAACCTCAATTCCAAGAATAGGCTATAAACACTGCGTTGACTGGTCTCAGAATTGATTTCTTATCTGCCTTTTAGTTTAGTTGACTTAAACTCTGTTGGGAAGCATATGAATATCAACCAGATAAGAACAAAAGTGACCAAGTAGCGAAAACTCATAGAGTAGACAAGTAAAAAGTTGGAACCACAACAGGCGCAGAGCATTGTGTAGCAATTCTTTTGAGAATGATTTCCAACTCAGAGAGTCTTAGCCTGATATGACGACGACGATTGCTAAAAGTTATCAGTAAAGTTACGTTTCATTTACATTTCAGGTGGGACCGGCTGGATCTCACTTCGGTTTGCTCGCGTGTTTAATAGTGGAAGTTATCGGTGCGTGGCCGCTGTTAAAACACCCTCGTCGCGCGCTTCTCAAGCTAATCGGGCTGGCGGTGGCGCTTTTTTTGTTAGGACTGTTGCCGTGGATCGACAATTTCGCTCACGTTTTCGGTTTCGTG